>CM024532.1:21881409-22014664 GCA_014182385.1 Eucalyptus viminalis | reverse complement strand
TCCACATCAGTATTTTCTAGCCAAAATTGGCCAAATGGACTGAATTGGGAAGAAGTGAAAATATTTATGACTAAATTGGCAAAGTTAAGAGGTTTAGGACTGAATTGACAAAAGTACAATAGGTTTAGGGCTTTTTGGATAATTTTCCCAATTTGATCCATGTATGTCTTAAGATTTTTATTGCATACTAATTTGATTCTTGATTAAGGAACTTTGCCTTTGCAAAGTTCTTTCCACGTCAAAAGAAGTGAGTAAATTTGCTATCACAATAGTTCATCAAACGTTTATATTTTTATTCTTCCACTTTTTTTGCCAGCAATTTTGATTCTCCTACTTGATATAAAGATCAAACATATCTATTGTTCTATTCCTTTCACTCAAACTTGTAATGGATGTTGAAGTTTGTAATTCATCATGTTCCCGAAGCTTTTGGGGGCAATGTTGAATTTTTATATATCCTAAACTTGGTCGTGCTCCCACTTGGTTTCTGAGTAGATAGTTGGTCAACATGCAAATTTGTTTCCTTTCTTCAATTCAAACTGTTCAACTTTGTGGCAGCCATGGGGATCTTATAAAGTCCGTTGTTAAGGAGGTGGTGACTATGCTCAAGACAAGACAAAGACAAGTGACCAAAGATTTAGTTGGAATGGAGGATCGAATAACAGTCATAAATAATTTATTAGACATCAATTCCGGTGGCGTTCGGCTCATTGGAATTTACGGGATGGGTGGCATCGGTAAAAACAACACTTGCCAATATTATCTTCAACCAACTATGTCCTCACTTTGGGAAAAACTGCAGCTTTCTTGAAGACGTGAGGGAAATGGCAAAAGCCAAGGGCTCATTGGTCAAGTTGCAAAGAAAATTATTGTCTGATATCTCCAATTCTAGATTGGATCTTAACATTGATAACTTGGATCAGGGGGATCACTATGATTGGACAAACAATTTGCAACAAGAAGATGCTAATTGTATTGATGACGTCGATGAGGACAACCAAATCCAAAAAACTAATTGAAGTGAACTCTTTGTGTTCTGGTACTAGGATACTTGTTACCACTAGGGACAAAAGTGTTCTAAAATCAGGGGATTTAAGTATAAAATCTTGTGTTACGAAATGGAGGGTTTGAACAAAAAGATGCACTCCAGCTTTTTAGTAGGCATGCTCTTTGATGATAGCTCTCCTCCTACCAATTATTACACTCTTTCCAAGGGCATTGTCTCAACTACAGGTGGACTACCTTTAGCTCTTACAGCTATAGGTTCATTGCTTTTTGGTGAGAAAGAGGAAACAATATGGGAAGAGATGCTAGAGAAGCTAAGGGAAACACCTCATAGGGATGTGTTGGGAAAAGCTAAGGATCAGTTATGATGCCTTAGAGCCGGATCAACAACACATATTTCTCGATGTTGCATGCTTTTTTTTCATCGGTTGGAAAAAGGCTGATCTAATCTACCGGTGGAAATATTGTGGGCTTAAGGCGGAGTATGCTATTCATGTCCTTATTAATAGGTGCATGATAAAGGTTTTAAAAATGATGAAATTTGGATGCATGATCAATGTAGAGATCTCGGAAGGGCAATTGCTATGCAAGACCGTACCAGGTTGTGGAATGAAGATGACATAATTTGCGAATTAAGATCAATAGAGGTGAAGTATGACCAAATTTGAATAGAAAATTGCTTACGTGTTCTTAATTGAGGATTTAATCACGTTTTTGAATTGGGAGCTATTTTACTGTTCAATATTTTTCTTCCCTTGGACAAATTAAATTGTGGCATTATTGACAAATTCTTGCTCCTGCTCCTCAATGTCATTAGCAGATGAAGGAAAGCATCCAAGCACTCTATTTGCGAACGACCTCTAGCAATCCTACAACTATCACAGCAGAGCAACTTAGGCGGTTCCCACGTCTCAAGTTTCTTTGGTTGAGTGATGTAGTCTGCGAAGGTGACTTCACGGGTTGTCTTCCCAAGTTGAAATGGATCATTTTGACGGGCAAAACAGGTTATTCTGGAAAACTTGATTTGCAAACCAATTTGGGTCTAGAAAACGTGGTTGTGATGAATATTCGTTCCTCTGACCTCAGCAAATATGAGATCAGTTACCTAATCAAGGTACGTGACTTTCTCTCTTGTTCTAATTTATCTCATTCAATGAAGGACACGGTTTGATGGATTTGTAGTATAATTTTCTCAGTTGGTGAGAGGATCAAATGACATATGATCCCAGTTGGGAGCCTAATTTCATATTTATTTCTTGTACAGACATCTAATTGTTTGTCCTAATGTTTGATTTGCTTTTGTAGGGGGCAACGAAATTGAAGGTTCTCACTCTTGAAAGTAATTACTCGATACATGGGACACCAACCTTTCTTGAGTACTTAGTTTTAGAGAAGT
Source organism: Eucalyptus viminalis (assembly GCA_014182385.1). Taxonomy (NCBI): domain Eukaryota; kingdom Viridiplantae; phylum Streptophyta; class Magnoliopsida; order Myrtales; family Myrtaceae; genus Eucalyptus; species Eucalyptus viminalis. Next base: position 22,012,263 of record CM024532.1, on the reverse strand, counting down.
TGACTATTTGTCATTGTCCATCCTTGAAGGGAATTGACCGCTCGATTGGAAAATTGAGGCAGCTGACTGACTTGCGTATTAAGTCATGTCCGAAACTTAAAAAATTGCCCGTAGAAATTGGAGAGCTACAGAATCTTCGACACCTCTCTATTTGTAAATGCAATCGCTCGAGCGAGCTTCCGAATTTAGTTTCGAAATATGAATCATCGACGAAGCTAGATATACCATGCACGACAAGATTACTAGGTTTCATTGGTAGACAACGGAGATTGTCCTCTGCCAAAGTATCACACACACCAATTGTAGAACTGCCCAGTATAATGAGCAAATTGCTTCACCTCCAAACATTGAACTTGGAATATTGTCATAGGATAAGTGAGTGGTCGGGCTCCTAGAAATTTGACTACTCTACGATTGATATCTAAATCATTGCCGACTGTCCCTAACCTCTCAAACCTTACTAATCTAGTTGAATTGTTCCTATCTGATGGCTCTGATAGTGGGTTGTCCACATCGAATGACATTCCAACCGGTGACTTGAGGTGGATTGGGAGGTTATCCAAATTGAGCAAGTTGCACTTGTGCTTATGGTATGTCCGTGCACCAACTACGGAGTTGGGTTCCCTTTATCTACTGAAAGAACTTACTCTCTGTGGACTAAACTTCAGAACCCTCTTACAACTTCCGTCAACCTTGATAGTTTTAAAGCTCTCCTGCCCTGGAGTGAAACTTGTACATCTCAGTGGGCTACCTCCGTCGGAAGAATTGAGAAAAAGAGGTGCACGAGCGACTTGATGGTTGCCCTCTCGATAAAAAACTCCTTGTCCTAAGCTCCCTGAAGATGCTTCTTTCGAGAGTTCCATATGGAGAGTTGCGAGGAGGTAGGAGCTATCAATTTTGTTTCTCCGTTGGAATCATTGGAAGTATTTACTGTTGAAAGGTGTGGTTCATTAGGAATGATGAAAGGTTTGTCGAACTTGAAGAAATTGAAGAGGTTACATATTAAAGACTGCGAGAAGCTGCGCCGTGTGGAGGGCATCCACGAATTTGAGTTTTTGCAGCTGTTGAGATTTCGTGGGGAGTTATGCGATATGGGGAAATGCATCAAGCTCAAAATACCGAATGACTGCCAGATGGACATAAGATCTAGTTGGAGCCCACACGGCAATTGGTTTGCTTATCGCGGCAATCGGGAGTCTTTAAGAGAGAAGATTCGGAATGAATTCCGGATTCTGTGAAACCAGCAACTCCGAAACATGAAGAGGGGATCCTTGGTGCGCCTTTCTTTCTATTGATAGATCATGACTGTTCTGCTTTATTTGCTTTCCATTTCTGCTCTACTCTAGTAAAAGAGACAACAAACAGATTCTAAAACGTGCACCAGCGCTTAGGCTTCTCCTTCACGTTTTCGTCTTCCTCCTCTCTTCCAGCTGCTCAAGCAAATCTCTATCACCCGGTCCTCGCTGCTGCTCGCTTGCTCCTTGCAAGCTTCAGTTCGTCATCCGCTGTCTCTCTTCTTTCCCAGGTTCCATGTCCGCGAGCTTCAAGTCTTCTTCTTCAGTGCCGCTCGGCTGGAGGAATTCGGGTACTACATGAGGCTCCACCGATTGCATTCATTAACTCCACCAGTGGCAGGACGGATGGGCCTGAACTCAAGCTCTGGATCACCAGCTAATCGCTGAAGAATGGGTATGAGCAGTGTGGCAGTTGGTGTTTAGTTGAATGTGATCGTGTGAATAATCTTTGTGCAGTGAAGCATGAGTTCGAGCTCTAGCTTCATATGGTAATAGCTTCGTAGTTCATTTATGTTGCTATGCTTCTGTGGACTGCTCGATGGAGTGAAATCATGTGCTGGCATGTTGTGCATCTGTTAGTTGGGGTATTACAAGAATTTTGGGTATTTTGGTGAGCTGACTTAAGATTAGAGAGTTACAAAATTTGGGAAACAGAGTTTACAGCTTCGTTGAAGAACGGTGATGTAGATGTTTGTAGTCGACCATCTAAGAATCGAACCATTCCCATGAATGTTATTGCAGAGGACACAAAACTTTCTACACAGGATGTTGAGTGTCTTCCCATGAAGGGTTTGTCTATTAAGTATATTCTAAGGTTTGAATAATGATCATCTTAATGAGTATCCATTGTCTCTGTATTACTGTGAGGGGCTTTAATGATTGAAAATGAAGCGAACAGTGCTTCTCTTCTTGGTTCTCTTCTTGAGCAGTCGTATTTTCCATTGGTAATTTGAGGTCTGCTGCATATGGTTGAAGGGACTAGAAGTTTGTGGGTGGTTGCACAGAATGTGCCTAAACTGGCTGCTGTCAACCATAAATAGCTTCATGCAACAAGTGGGGGATGATGTGAATCAGCATTTCTTTTTATTCCTTTAATGTTGATGCTATGTTTCATAATTGGTGGGGGGGAGGGGAGATTGTAAAAGATGATTACTTTTGAGTTATTCATGCTTGTAGATTGTCCTTCGCCACTATTTCTGGTGTGAGAATAGAAGAGCTTTGGATATGTGTCAGTGTGCTGTTGCTAAATATCTGGAGTATAATTTCCTTTTTTGCATACGCAGTCATGGCAAATACCTGGATTTTGTAATTGCTTGCATGTTCTCTGCTCTAGCATACGTAATGGAAAACTGATATTCAAGTATTTACCTTATTTTACAGAGTCTAAACATTTAGAATCTGAACTCAGATTCATCTTATTGAGGGTATAGTCGATCAAGTGGAGGGAACATTATGCGTTTCATGGGTGCAACCCACAGTTTTCGGGATTCCACAGTTCAAATTACTGTGTGACCAACTAGACAATTGGTTGGACGAAGTACACGCGGCTTTGTTTTCTGTTGAAGCAGAAACTCCAGATCTTCTCGCTTCTTGATTATTCCCGTGTTCCTGTTCTCCGTTTTGTATTGATCTTCTGATTTGAACTGAAAGAAGAGAGAAAAGTGAGCCACTTTGTAGCAAGGTGCTTGGTCAGGTGGTTGTACATCTCAATTTACTTCCTTGGTGCTTCCGTTTTGTGCCTAAAAAGCTTAGGCGATTTGTCAAACTTGAAGATCTTGAAGCAGTTAACGATTGACCGGTGCTCGAGCCTGCAGGTTATCAAGGGCATTGACGATTTAGAGTTTTTGTATCGGTTGGAAATTAATGGGTGCAAATCAATGGAAAGGATTTTTGATGCATCGAGCTCAAAAATATCAAATAAGTGCTTGATAATCATGGTATGTAGTGGGAAGTTACTCGATAATGGTCCGTCTCATTCTTACGCCACTTGGGAGTCTTACAGAGAGAAGATTCTGAATAGATCAAAGCAAGGGACGGACTTTGAAATTGAAAAAGGGGATTCTCTACGGAAAGCGGTACGCCTTCTTTCTATTCATAGATCATCGCCGTTTCTTCTGCTTTACTTGCTTTCTATTTCTGCTTTATTCTGATGAAGAGAGACAATGAACTGATTCTAAAACGACAAGGACAATCTTATTAAAATTCCCCATCTTACTGGGAATCTCCATATGCTCTGTGTGCGCGCGCACGCGCGTGTCCACTTCGGTGGTGAGGTTTGGGCTATTACATCCTTCACCATCTATAACAAAAGGGCCTTTCTTAAGAGAAATTTAGGCCCAAGAGACCTCACCTCAACTCACCTTATTATTTCTTATCTACAGGACCAGGAAAATATAGAGAAGAAAAGGAAGAGAGAGAGTCGGCAAAATGAAGAGGAGAAAAGAGAGAGCCAGATAGAGACAGCAAAAGAACAAGAAAAAAGAAAGGGGAAAAAGGGCCTCAACTGTATTTTCGGAATGAGGTGGTTAAGTCGATCTGCTGCTCAAGCAAATCGCTGTCGCTCATCCTCGGCAACTCTGCGCCCAATCCTCATTCGCTCCTCGCAAACTCAAGTCCATCGTTCGATGTCCATGAGCTTCAAGTCCTTCAATGCCACTTTTCACTCTTGTGCGCATTTTCTTCATCAGTGCCGCTCAGCTGGAGGAATTTGGTGGATTCATTAACTCCATCAATGGCGGGAGTCACGGGCCTGAACTCGAGCTCTGGATCACCAGCTAATTGCTAAAGTACAGGTAAGAATGGGGTGGTAGTTGGTGTTTAGTTGAATGTAATTGTGTGATTTATCCTTGAGTATTTAAGCATGAGCTCAAGCTCTAGCTCTAGCTTCATATGGTAATAGTTGTATAAGGGTCTGCTTTCTTGCATTTGTTTGACTATCTGAACGCCTAGTCTAGTTATGTTGCTATGCTTTTGTGGACTGCTCGATTGAGTGCAATTATGTGCACCGGATGTTGAGCATCTTCTCAAGAAGAGTTTGTCTTGTAAGTATATTCTAAGGTTTAGATAATGGTCATTCTAATGAGAATCCACTATCTCTTTATTACAGAAAATTAAAAATTCGATTTCTTGAAAAAATAAAATAAAAATAAAAAAGAGAAATAAAATAATTAGAATTTCAATTTTTTTCTAAAACTTCAAAATTTTGATTTTTTTTTTACTTGAAATAAAGTAACGAGATTGAAATCATTTTGCAATAATATACGAGCATCGAAAAAAAAATTTAATTATATATTACCAAATAAATGAAAACTAACCGTATTCCTAGAACTAGACCCGAGCTTAATAAATCCTAGTTTAGGCGAAACAACCGTATTCCTAGTAAAACATTTTTTTTATATTATTAAGTTTTCGCAAAACAAACACACCCTAATGCAAATCAGACTCGAAAATCACCAATCCAAATATAACTAGAACTAGACCGAACAACTGTGCCCGTATCGGCAAACATCACAGGGACATATCAATAGAACACAACAGTCCGGACGACTTGATTTCGGAAAAAGAGGGGGAGACGAAAATTAGATCTCGTTGAGGCATTTCATCGAGCAGGTGGCGTGCGATACTGAACGAGGGCCTCCCGGCTCAACCGGGACTCAAACTCGCACAGTCCCCTCGACATACGACCCACCAGACTGACAATATAAAAACATGGGGGTGAAGGGGCCGGAGTTCGCGTGAGCCGGACGGCCGCGACCTCCGGCGCGGCGTGCCCGAAATAGGGCGAAAACAGAGCAGTAAAGAAAGGACAAAAAAGGGCGCCAGGGCGCGCGACCGTAGGGGCCTTCCTGGCTTGGCGAAGATGGCCGGAAGTCGGTCTCAATGCGAATGGAACTATAGCCGGCCTTCTCAGTGTCGCCAAGCCGGGAACCACGGGAAAACGGCGGATCGAAACCGAAACTCAACTCACCAAAAATCGGACACCGTGTAACAGCTAGGGGACGCCGGTTTGTGTCGAGGATGGCCGAACGGCGCTCAGTCGGGGCGAATTTTCTGCTTTCTCACTCTCGGTCTCCCTCTCGGCCGGATCCCCTCTATCTCCCTGTTTCTCTCTCCGTCCATTTCTCCCTCTGTCCGAGCCCCCAGAATCCCCCTCTAACGCCCCGCAGGCGCGCATCGCCTCTGCCACAGCCAGCTCGCCGTGCCGGCCTGCCCTCGACCCAAAAGGCGCGCTCCTCACTTCCCGTCCCGCCTCTGCTTCCGTCCTTCGTCCTTCGTCCTCCTTTTTGTTTTTTGCAGAACGCGTGAGAGCGTGAGCGAGTGGGAGTTCGTGAGGGAGAAGATGAAGGAAGAGGCTGGGCTTCGGGAAAAGAAAAGAAAAAGTGGGCGGGGCCGGGCTGGGCTGGCCTAACCCTAGCCCGATCTCGCTTTTTATTTTCTTCTTCTTTCTTTTTTTTTTAAATAATAATTTTTAATTAATTAAATTTTTTTTTTTCTCTTTTTCCTCTTCTTTAAATATTTTTCCTTATAAATTTTAAACATCTTAATGCAAATGCTCCTAATGTCTATATGCTATGCAATTTAGGTGTAAACCGTTTTTGTTTTGGGGTTAAAATGTAATCCCTAATTTTCTATGCAATAAAAACCTATATGAACATTTGAAATTTAGGTGTCAATATTATGATTGGTATTACTCTATCCTAATTGATGAGGAGTATTGTAAAGGTACAAATTTTAGTTACTAAATTTTGAAGTAGATGGATGCTAAGTTGCATAATGCTTCAAGTGGGAGATTGTCGGGGGTGAAGCCAAATTTTTTTAGGGGCCTTTTTTGTCTTTTCTATTAGTTTTGCTTTTAGGTTAAAAGCTACACTTTATATCAGCGATAGTCAAATGCTAGTGATCAAGGAACTATAAAAGAAAATAGAGAGAAAAAAAAAGGTGAGTTTCTTATTCGTGAGAGTTCTTAATCTATATGTACCTCAATCTTGAGAGAAAATCATATTGTATTTCAATTTTTTTTCAAAGTCTAATGGAATTGCAGAGTACTTTTGTGTGGAAACATAGCCTAGGTTTGGGTGAACTTTGATGAAATTTTTTTTATTGTGTTCTCCCGATTCTGTTATTTTATCATTATATTTAATCTAGGTGGATCATTTACTTGCGTTATTTTTTTTTTTTTCTGAAATCGATGTGTGATTACCTAACATGGTGCTAGTAATTTGGGCAGCGAAGAGCAGCTAAGAGGAGTAACCCATGAAACGCGCGGTGACACAGGGACTACGCTGTGATGGAAGGCGAGGATTTGTCTGGTCATGTGGGGAAGCGATAAGCTCATCGAGTGATGGCTCAGTCCAATGATTCGAGAGAAGACAATTGTTTAGGCCGTGGAGGGTCAAAACGACGATTGTGAAGCGGGGTTTCAAAACGAATTGGCTTTGATGGCAGCGATGATTGGTTAGTACGCGAGATTAATGGAGGAACAGGCAAGAAAATGATAAACATTCCTTGCATGTTATCCTCTGCTATCCTTGGGCTGTTAACGTAATAACTCTCTTTCAATATGCAGCCAGATAAGCTGCGTGAACAGGTCCTACTATTGTTATTTCCTCCTATTGCCAAGATTTCCCTCTGCTCTTTTTTTCTTTTTTCTGTTTCGCACGCTCTCGCTCTCGCTCTTTGGTCCCAGGTGAGACTCTTGGCCGATTGTTGATTAGATGGCCCATATCTCGACTTAGTTTGTCCCCAACAAGGCTAAAGCGATAAGGCTAGCTGAGGTTTAATGGTGCGCACAAAAATGGGTCAACTTAAAAGGAGCAAATCAATTGAGTAATGTTGAGTGGCCTTGAATGTTTCTTCAGAATCCATCAATCAGTATTGATTAATGGGATTGGGACATATGTGGATTGCTACGATTATTGGTAGTATCCTATTTAGTTTAGGATTCCAAGAGATATCGATACCGTACTAGGTCACCTTTCTCTCTATAATAAGGGTGCATTCCGAGGTGTAAAGTGGGAGAGGAGGGATTTTAGAATTGGGGTTTAAGTTCTTTCAAAATTGACTATTTATCCCTTTGTTAGAGATGTTTCAGAAATGTCTGCGATCCCTTTCATTTTGGGATGACGGAGGGATCATACCATTTGAGCCTTTTAACATAGGATAAATCTCTATTTTTCTACCAAGGGTTACAGAGGGATTGTAATCTCATTGAAGCCTCTCTTTTTTTTCATGCTTTTCTCGGAGTTTTGGAGAAAGTTACAATCAATAAGATTTTCCAAATCCTCCCTTCTCGAAAGGAAGAACGTGATTTTTTTTTTGTCCATTTGTTTTGATGCCAAGCCCAAAGTATCGAAATCAACATGCCTCTAGTCATGAATGCAAGGAACGAATGCAAAAAGCCGTGCGTGGTAAGTGTTTTTGGTTAGGGGTCAAATTATAGCATTGTTGGCAAATTCGGTCCCTAAATTTTTTTTTTAAGAGATGCAATGGCAATCTAAGGAAATAAGTGTTGAAAAAGTTTTGCACAATCATTTGCTATTTAATATAAAGACACATTTAATGAGAATACTTGAGTGGTTAAAGGCAATTAATTATAATAAAATGTAAGTCTTTAAGGTAAAAAGATCAAATCAAATATTTCATAGTGAGTAGTAAGTATATGCTTAGGTAGCACTTAGTTGGAGCGTTTGTTTGCAGTGAATACTGCAAATTCAATCTCTATGGTATGAAGGAAATTTATCTAATTATCCGGAGTCCCATGTGTCATAGTGAGAGGCAATTCTTTGGAAATATTTTGTTATTATGCATTTATATAAATAAATTTTATTTTACAATATGGGATTGGAATTTTAAATATGTCCAACTATAGAAAGTTACACCTTCATTATTGTCCTCCACCTTTTTTTTTTTTTTTTTTTTTTTTTATAAAGCCATCAACTTTAGTGACTATAAATTGGAAGTTGCACCTGCTGTTAAGTTGCCTTGACGTGTTTTTGATGTCAAAAGGGACCATATATAATGTTTTCTGCACCTGCTGGAAAGTTGGCTGTGCGCATCATTGATGGCAAACCGTTGTGGAAGAAGATTTTATAGTAATATTTGTTTCCCTTTAATTTGTCGATTCCGATATTTATTTAAAACTTTTTCGCTTCCATTGACAAAACCCCATGAGTCATGCAAATGGAATCAAGAGTCTTTATCCATAATTTTCAATTAAACCCATGAGTCACGCAATACAAACGTCCAAAATGATTTTTCTAACTGACGAAAGTGGCATTGGGCTACATCATTTATATCTTATAATTAAATATCCGTTTCCCCATTTTCTAATGTAAGGTAGTGGTTCTCCTTTTGTAAATTTTTTAGGGAGGATGACCTGGTGGAAAAGCTTTTCAATTGAATCACGTGAGCTACACGATACAAATGTCCAAAATGATGTCTCTCACTCAAGAAAGTGGCATCGGACTTCGGGCATTCAAAACAAGAATTTCATCGTTTATTTCTCATAACAAACATCCTTTTCTCCTTTTCTAATGTAACACGTTGGTTCTTCTTTTGTAAATTTATGAAGGAGGATGATCTCGTGGAGAAGTTTTTCACATTAAGAATGTAATAAAAGCTCTTCCGATCAATGAATGTAATGTTATTATTATAATGTTATTATTACTAAAATATCCAATACAAAAGAATGGCAGAAATTTGGCTAACAATGAGCTGCGCACTCAAAATAAATGCATTTAAACTTTTTTTGTAGGCATGCCTCCAACGACAACTTTCCTTCAGCCAATTACTACATACTCTAAAAAGGCATTGTCTATACCACATATTGACTATCTTTTGTTGAGAAAACTCCATCCATATTTTGAAGTTCACAAAATTTTTTAGTTTTAATGCTTATGTTAGAACAGGTTTTTGAATAAGTATATATTCTGAGCACTATCGAGAATCTTTGCCAAAAGTCTATTCTATTCGAGAAGCACATATACAATATCCTAACTTTGACGGGTTCAAAACGTAGCAAGGTCCAGAATCAGACTTATCGAGAATACAACACGAAACTAGAATGAGACAAATTATGAATATAAACAACAATAGCTAGTGATCTGGCTTAGGATTCTACTTTCCATAAATATATTGATTGAATCAATCAAATTGATTGATAAAATCAATCCTGGAGATAAGTTCCAAATGAGGAAAGCTATATTTATAGAAATCGAGATTCTAATTGTATGGACGACCAGAATCAAGTGGATATTTTCTCTTTGTCTTCAACCGACACAAGATCTTCTTTGAATCTTTTTGTCCAGTAGGTAGATTAGAAGAAAATCCTCCGATGATTGACTAAATGGCTAGTAGCATGTAGGAGTATTTAAGGAGAATAATCGGTCAAGGAAATAGAGACACAAACCCGAAATTCCAAAGTTTGAAGCTGATCTCAATATTACTTATCTACCTTTGTGAGCTTTGCAAATTGTGATCAAGAAAAAAAAAAAAACACAACAAAAAGAGTGATTTAGTGTGATAATGTGATCTATCACTGAGTGTTTGTACTCAATTGTAATTTCTTGTTGATTCTATAGTGGAATTCAACCAGCAAGCTATCAACATGGGAGAGTGGACGTAGGCTTAATCTAAGCCAATCCACTTTAAAACTAGTGTGCAATTTTCTCTTCCCTCAACTCATTTTACTTAAGTCTGTTGCATACTTACAGATTATCGTTGAAGTCCGGTTATTCACATAACATATTCAGATCTTTATTCATAATTTAATCTCGACTTATTTTATTTTGCATTTACTTGTCAAGATTTTATTTTAACACCTATTCACCATCTCTAGGTATTCGTACTAGTTCTATCACCTTTAGCTATTGAAGAAATAGGTCCAAAAACTAATCATCCGAAAAGATCGATATCCACGTGCCTGAAACTTTCGGATTTATTAAAGTTGTATGTGACATGTGTGATTAATTAAAAGGTAAAAATGTGATTTCGAAGAATGTCATTTTGGCATCCTTTGGAGATCTTGTAATATGGTATCGCATGATCTTCCAATTTACTAAAAAGCAGGCATTGACGTTTTTTTTTATGTATTCCAATCGTTTGAGGCAATGGCTTGAAAGCATAGGATGTACATGCTCATAGCGTTTCCATAAGGTGTTGCTAAGTTGTATAAAGCGGTGCATCAAAGATGACCATAGTTATGATCTGATTGCCATATCTTTGGAAAGATTGTTGTTTTATACATAATTTGTGCAAAGTTGGGTCGTATAAACCGTCATGAATGCATTATGTGTATTTTGAATGCTATTTTTGAAACGGCGTTTTGTTCAGATTTGATCACGGTGTCCTTTACTCATTACCCCGGAGTGTTTCCCTAATCATCTTATGAATGGAGCTAACCTAATGCATGTGAATGGAGCAACTTGCGTGCATAAATCGGTGTTAATCGAGTCAAATAATTTAGATACCGGTGTTATAAATGAGATAAAAAATAAATTTGGACAAGTCATCCTCTTGAAGACTTTTTTTGCATTTGGCAAATGTTTTTGAAAGCTCATTTGCCAAATATGGGCATTCCAAATGTTGAAAGCTGAATGTTGGGGAGGAGGTGCTTTGGGCATTGGGCATTTTGGAAATGCAACCGCATTATTGTTCATCTTCTCTTCCCCCTACGTCTTCTTCTTCCCCATGCCCATCTTATTCCCTGTTCGTCTTCTTCTTCCCCGCCAATTGAGCTTCTTCGATAGCCGCCACCGTCGCCTGAGGGTATCCCTAGTGACCACAGCCTGGGGGTGGCGCGACCCGCGACCTAGGCGGCGTCGCCTAGTGCTCGCGGACCTCAGGCGGCATCACCTACTGCACGTGGACCCCGGGCGACACCGCCTAGGTTTGCGCGACCTCAGGCTGCCAGATCTGGTGATCCAGAGGCTAGATTTGGCCGTCGGACGGCTAGATCTAGTCTCTACAACCTCAGGTGCATGAGGTCACACCTTCAGGCAGCAACGGCATCGCTTGAGGTTGCGCCTCCAGGCGGCGTCGCCTGAGGTCATGACCTCAGGCGACCAAATCTAGCCGTCCAGCGGTTGGCCGGCCTCCAGATTTGATTTTCAGATTTTAAAAAATAAAAATAAAAGCAAAAGCTCATTACAAATATTAGTTTTACTAAACGGTATTTACCTTTCAATACTATTAGAGATTATAATTTACCAAACGATGTAGTATTTCGGAAAACCCCTTTACCTTAAAGGTATTTGCATTCTCCCAATGGCATTTCCTCAAAGCCGAACCAAACGGGCCCTTTGTACAATGCGCCAATTTAGTCAACAAGTCAAAGCAACCAATAGCGCCACGAAAAGCAAATATAAATAAAAAAAATCATAAAATAAATAATTGTAGCTAGGCTCTATCTGATCTTCATTAATTTCACTACAATGGTTCAAATTCTGAAGAATGATGTTCATAATGGCTTTCAATTTCTCATGAAAATTTTATTAAGAGATGAGATATGAAAATGATTTATTCTAAATCATGCTAACAAAAAAAAATGTATCGCTAATAAATGTTGTCAAAATGTATGTCAAATCATGCAAAACAGACTTATTTAATATGTCAAGATTGTAGTTGCAAATCTATGGTTTTCTTGATATGTCGCGTTCAAAACTAAATAAATAAAATATATGCAACCATAAAATCATGGAAAATGAAGGAAGTAAAATGAAAGGCACACACGGGCTGGTGCGATTCAACGGAGAAAATGGCAATAAAAGAACATTACTATGCATGGTCAGAGGGATCTTAGGAGAGACGGGTCGTAGATTGCATTGAATCTCGTCCTTATGATTGGAGTAAATGTTAAGCAGGCGATGGGACAAATTCTATCATCAACCATGAGTTTAAGCTTATAAATATTAATCGATATCTTAAGAAAATAGAAGATACTTTTGCATTTCATGAATGCCTAATGTTGGTCATATTGAATATTTTTTAGTTTGGTTTCACTTTTCTCCGAACCATATTCCTTTTTGAAAAAAAAAAGTAGTCGAATAAAATGCACAAAACAAGAAAATGAACCGGACACTGGATTTATGTGATTTAGTCGTGTGATCTACGTCCACTTAGAGAGCAACACAATATTCCATTATACATCAAAAGATATAATGAAGATAAAAATTATACTCAAGTCATTTAAATACTCTCGGTGTTTTTTAGTCTCTAATTACACTCAATAACCCATACAATGTTTAGCATTTAAAATTTCTGTGATCAAGAGGAACTCTCGGCACGCTTTTCGACATGCTCTATGCAACCTTTGGAGCTCTCTATGACATTAAGAGCTCTTCCTCTTGGTATTTAAAGGGAAAATTCAGTAGAACAAATAAAGAAGAAGAAAGGAAACAATGAGTGGCCAACATCCTTGCAACTTTCTTCGTCGTCTTCCCTTTCGGCCCTTATTGGCGATGGCCATCGTTAATCTCGTTTTCCCTTTTTCGGCTGAGCAAAGCCGTTTCTAGTGGTCAAGATCATCATAATTTCTCTTTCTTTCTTTCGTGTTCAAAGCAACACCACAATGGAGTGGGCATCATGGCCATTGACAGGCCATCACTGCATTTCCTCTCTCCAATTTTGAACAATGGTCGAGCGTCTATAATTCTCATCTGATCCTATTTCATCCAAGGCGCTCAAACTCAAAAAATATTCTAACATATTTATATAATTTGGTTTGATTTAACGCCCAAACCACACTAACTACACCATGCTCATATTCTAATAGTCGTTAGTAGGAAATAAATGATTATTTGGTTTTTAATATAGAGGCACATTCTATGACAATATTTGAGTTGTTAAAAGAAATTGATTATAATTAAAGGTAAGTCTTCAAGGCGTAGAGATCAAAGCAAATATTTCATAGTGAGTAGTAAGTATATGCTTAGGTAATGCTTAGGTGGAGCATTTCTTGTAAAGAATGCAGCAAATCCAATCTCTGTAGTATGAATGAGATTTTTCTAATGATCTGGAGTCCCAAGTGTCAGAATGAGAGGCGATTTTTTAGGAATAACTTATTACTCTATATAAATAAGTTGTTATATTCCAATATTGGATTGGGATTTTTAATATGCCCACCTATAGGTATAGAGAATCAAGTATTTTTAATCCGAAAGTTCAAAAGCACAAAGTGAATAGCACAAAGGAGAAGCTCGAAAGAAATTCGGCGTGCAAAAAGGCGTAGCTCCATAATTGTCCTCCACCTTATCTTTTCTTTTTTAAAGCCATCGACTTTAGTGACTGTAAACTGGAAACTGAACCTACTGCGAAGTTGCCTATACGCATTTTGGATGGCAAACGGGATTGAATTCAAATGCGTGAAATGTCATATGGCGAACTTAGAGACCAAGTGAGGGGGCTGACCTTACTAAGTGCGAAGTGAGCTCCTATGGCGAACTCAGAGATAGGAACGAGCACCAGCAATACATTAAGAGATGAATACCAGGTCTTTCTGAGTTTTAGAGGACCCGATACACGTCGTGGATTTACCAATGTCCTCCACCAAGACTTGGTATATGCCGGGATTCGTGTTTTTATCGATAACGAAGAGCTTCGAAAGGGTGAAAGAATTAGTGGCAACCTTCTACAAGCGATTGATTATTCCAAGCTTTACATACCCATCTTCTCCAAAAACTATGCTTCAAGTCATTGGTGCCTCCGCGAGCTTGCAAAGATGGTGGAGAACAACTCTAAATCTAAAGAAGATGGGAAAGAGAATGCCATATTGCTCATCTTCTACGACGTGAAACCCGATGACGTGAAGCTGAAAACTCCATTGTATAGAAAGGCCATATCAAATTTGAAGCAAACGAGGGAAGATCATGAGAAGAAGTTCAGCTCCAAGGATATAAAGACGTGGCAGCAGGCTCTCAAAGAAGCTGGTGGCATCACGGGATGGGAGTTGGAAAAATATCCAGGGTAACAATCTAATCATGATTTGAAAATGATTTTGTAAAATCGGGCCCTTTTTTTGCTAGAAATTCTGATTCTTCTACTTGATGTATCAAACATATAGCAGCCGCAAGCTTCAAGCTCAAGCTATGACTGCTGTGAACTTCGAATCCAGATTTGGCAATAGTCGTCACAAGGTTCGAGCTCAAATGACCATGGCCACTAGCTTTGAGCTCAAGCTCAAGCAACCATGGTGGTGGCAAGCTTCAAGCTCAAATGACCATGGTTGTGAGTTTAATGCTTGAGCGGCCATGGCTGCCATATGACTTCTACTCAATGTTCCGATTATCCATATTAGTATAAATCAATGGAAAAAAGTAGTGACATGATAGGAGGACGAGCAATGACCCTTTTAAAGAGTATAGGGATGATTTTGGACATAAAAACAGATACAAGGACGTTCTTGAATTTTCGGCAAGAATAAACGGACAATTGGTGCCATTTCACTTAATATTTATACAATAAAATGCTTATGTGTGAAATGGACTTAATTAAACAATCAAGAGAGAATTAATAGGTCATTGTAGGATTTTTTTGACAATTTTTTTCTTGCAAAACAATGCGTAGAGGATGAAACAATATTTGTGGATAAAATATGCTACGTATAGAAAATTTCTTCCATCATCAGAAATGTAAAGAGTGATAGAAAGAAGAGACTACAAATCAATTTATAGGTGGATTCACAAGGCAAGCGCCTCATACTTCAATTCTATTTGGATGAAGAAAAAGAAAAAGAAGAAAAATATTAAAAAATTTTAAAAATAGTTTACATCAACTGTCGATAATCTGGCCATTACACATAGAATGGCTAGTGCTTATTGGACTGTCGTATTAACGATTTCCGACCAAAATTGACCGGATGATCTACATTATAAAATTGTTAAAGAGTTGAAGACTAAATTTGTCAAATTGAAAAGTTTAGGACTAAATTGACTGCCACACAATAGATTTATGACTTTTTGAATGATTTTCCTATCTAACAACAAGATTGAATCCACTAATTATGAACAGAATTGCCTCTCTAAGAGGAACTGAAGCTCACTCGATGAGTACCTTAACTTTACTTTACACGCAAAGCACTCTAAACAATAATGACATCGACACTCTCTTAGAGAATTAAGAGTAGAATTGTGATAATATATATATATATATATATATATATATATATATATATATATATAGATCGTTTTGATCTTCTCGGCCAACTTTCAACAATCATTTTGATGAAATAAAGCCTTCAAAAATCACTGTCTCGGCCAACCCTCCAACAACTACGTTGGAGTCTTCATATAGGTCATGTCGCACCTTGCCCAACGGTCTTGAGATCAAAGGTTTTACTCGGCAAGGAGCAAATATGTGGTTGGAAAAGGAGTTTTGCAAGTTTTGGGCCAACTCCAAAGTTTTCTTTAAAGTATGAGATGGAGTAATTGCCAATCGATTTTAAAAATTAGGCTGATTTGAAACTAGGTCCACGTGTGATATTGATCATTTGCGAAAGCCAATGAAACTTGTTGTCGAAGGATTCATTTATGTTCGGGGAGGGGTTAGACTTCCCACAACGCTCTTTCAGTACCACATTTTCCAATTTCATCCTCTAAATTCAATTCTCAAATAATTCCTAACATTACTTATGCGACTTTTGATATTTTTGGAGACGTCATCAGGGAAATTCCTTTGTCATTTTATGCTCTGGCAACTGTTGGCAACCCAGCAATCGGCCTCAACATGGCCCAATGAGCTCGAGGCTCGGTTGAGGGTGACAAGCTTCAGGTTTAGCAGATCTTGGTGAACTTACAGCTCACCCGATCCTAGTAAGCTTGAGCTCAACCCATGTTAGTAAGCTTGCAGGTCACCCAATCCCAATGAGCTCAAGCTAGCTTATGACTGTCACTAGCTATTGTCGAGGTTCAATAATTAGTGGAGGAAGAAGGAAAAAGAAAATTAAAGAAAATTAAAAATAAGGAACTTAAAAAAATTGATTTTTTTTTTTTTGCCAAGATAAAGGTATGAGATTGAAATCATTTTTTGAATGAGATCCAAACACCAAAAAATGTTTTCAATCACATCAAACAAAAGAAAACTAAGTATTTTTCTTGAAAGATAATTTTCCAGAAAGTATTTTTTCTTTATCATGAAGTTTTTTCACAAACAAACGCACCTTAAGAGTCCCTAAACTTTGGGTCAATGTATAATGTCATCTTTGGACTTTTAGTTTGTTCAATTTGGTTCTTGAACTATTCCTAAGTATTTAATGTAGTCTCTAAAATTTCAATTTGTTCAATTTAGTCTCTCAATTTTCTATAGCAAATTCAAGTAAGTCCTTTGGTACTATTCACAAGTTTTCATAATTACACAATTGCTATGATTTTAAGATATCTTATCATTTCAATCATTTAAAAAAAAAAAACATCATTATTCTTTTACCTTTTTAGTCTTTGTAAATATCATAATGATTTCATTTAAGTAAATTTTAGCTCATGATCTCTATAATAGTAAAAATCTAAGTGTTTTATCGGGTTGTTGTTCCTACTGTTTTAATTCTAAATGTTTTAATAAGGATATGCACAAACAATATTAATTTATATATAGATATTCATAATTATAACAATCTAATTTCGTTCCTTAATTTGTAGATTGATAAAATTTTCGATAATCCAAATCATGTTCCTAATTTTTAAGATTGATAAAATTTTCAAAGTTTTGTGTTTTCTAAACAATAAGGATCAATATAAGTACAAATATCTATAAATTAATTATTATTTTTAGATATTCTTATGAGAATGCCTAAATGTCAAACGTTAGAAATATCAACTTGATACAACACTCTATGAAGATCTACTTGTATACTATGGGGATCACAAGCTAAAATTTACTTAAATTGAGCTATCACAATGGTTATAAAGACAATCAAAAGATGGCATACTTGTTGTTATAGGGGAATGATCAAAATGAAAAGATATTCTATAATCTGAATAATAATGTAATTATGAAAACTTATGAATAGCATTAAAAGACTGCTTTGATATTGTTAGAAACTTGAGGAACTTGATTAAATAAGTCAAAAGTTTAGGGATTACATTGAGTATTTAGAAATAATTCAATGACCAATCAAAAGTCCAAATATGACGTTGCATATTTGGCCAAAATTTAGGAATTACTAGCATCATTTCCCTCTTTTAACATCTTTCAAACAAAAGCTGTAAAAAAAAAAAAAAAAAAAAAATCTTTCGAACAATGCCCTATCAAAATCAAATGATTAGATAATAAAATAGATAAAACAATAAACACACATAGGGAAATCGACTTCTCCATTGAACAAGTTGAGAAATAAGAAAGATGTGCAGAAGAACGTAATTGGGTATATTTTGATATATCATAATGAAAATTACATCAACTTATTTATAGGTTTTATGAAATGGCTAAATAAGATAACATATCAATCAAGATATGCACAATTAAAAAACTATCTTTGTACAGTCTTGAGACATGCAGAAAACCATAAAAAATTATCCCAAAAATCTCTAACATCCCCCTCAAAGTCAAGATGCATTAAAGATGTCAATTTCAATTTAAATACAGATTAGAACAATATCCAATGGCTAAGATGTGGTAGATGAGGTGGTGTCTGGTAGCTGTTCATCGCGAAACTTTCAAATTTAATTAGTCTAAGAGTGACAAGTTTAGTGACAGTGTTGCTTCTCGAAACCCCACATAAAACGTCAAGAATCGAAGGAGAATAGGATGTGGCCTATGCGGCTAGCTTGCAACTCAAGGTCCACCCTGGCCACTAGCTTGGAAAACCATGATGGCCGCAAGTTTCAAGCTCGAGCTCAAGTGATCATGGTGGTTATGAGCTTTGAAGTAGATCTAGCAGCAAATCACAAGCTTCGAGCTCAAATAGTTATGGGCCATGAGCTTCAAAGCCAAATTTGGTTGTAGAGGCTGCAAGCTTTGATCTCAAACGGACATGGCCATGAGTTTGGAGCTCGAGCGGCCATGGCGGCCAAATTTGGCCATGGCAGCCACAACCTTCGATGCCATGTTTGGTCATAGCAGCCGCAAGCTTCAAGCTCAAGCTATGACTGCTGTGAACTTCGAATCCAGATTTGGCAATAGTCGTCACAAGGTTCGAGCTCAAATGACCATGGCCACTAGCTTTGAGCTCGAGCTCAAGCAACCATGGTGGTGGCAAGCTTCAAGCTCAAATGACCATGGTTGTGAGCTTAATGCTTGAGCGGCCATGGCTGCCATATGACTTCTACTCAATGTTCCGATTATCCATATTAGTATAAATCAATGGAAAAAGTAGTGACATAATAGGAGGACGAGCAATTACCCTTTTAAAGAGTATAGGGATGATTTTGGACAAAAAAACAGATACAAGGACGTTCTTGAATTTTCGGCAAGAATAAACGGACAATTGGTGCCATTTCACTTAATATTTATACAAATAAAATGCTTATGTATGAAATGGACTTAATTAACAATCAAGAGAGAATGAATAGGTCATTGTAGGATTTTTTTGACAATTTTTTTCTTGCAAAACAATACGTAGAGGATGAAACAATATTTGTGGACAAAATATGCTACGTATAGAAAATTTCTTCCATCATCAGAAATGTAAAGAGTGATAGAAAGAAGAGACTACAAATCAATTTATAGGTGGATTCACAAGGCAAGCGCCTCATACTTCAATTCTATTTGGATGAAGGAAAAGAAAAAGAAGAAAAATATTAAAAAATTTAAAAAATAGTTTACATCAACCGTCGATAGTCTGGCCATTACACATAGAATGGCTAGTGCTTATTGGACTGTCGTATTAACAATTTCCGACCAAAATTGACCGGATGATCTACATTATAAAATCGTTAAAGAGTTGAAGACTAAATTTGTCAAATTGAAAAGTTTATGACTAAATTAACTGCCACACAATAGGTTTATGACTTTTTGAATGGTTTTCCTATCTAACAACAAGATTGAATCCACTAATTATGAACAGAATTGCCTCTCTAAGAGGAACTGAAGCTCACTCGATGAGTACCTTGACTTTACTTTACACGCAAAGCACTCTAAACAATAATGACATCGACACTCTCTTAGAGAATTAAGAGTAGAATTGCGATAATATATATATATATATATATATAGATCGTTTTGATCTTCTCGGCCAACTTTCAACAATCATTTTGATGAAATAAAGCCTTCAAAAATCACTTTCTCGGCCAACCCTCCAACAAGTACGTTGGAGTCTTCATATAGGTCATGTCGCGCCTTGCCCAATGGTCTTGAGATCAAAGGTTTTACTCGGCAAGGAGCAAATATGTGGTCGGAAAAGGAGTTTTGGAGGTTTTGGGCCAACTTCAAAGTTTCCTTTTGATGGTTTTATGTGATGGGCTTAAGGCCCGTCCGCCCATGTTGGGCCTAAAAGCCCGGTCCACAAGAGTAGGGCCCATGGATGAAGGTGCACGATTAATTGTGTTTGGAGGGACATATATAAGGGAGGAGAGAGAGGGAAAACGTACCTCTTGGCATTAACGTACGTACGTCTCCCTCTCTTTCAAACGCTCACTCTCTCTCAAATAGAAGAAACAGTAAGCACAAGGCAACTTTCTTCTCCCCTTCCAAGCGAATTGTCGTCATCGGATCGAACATGGCCAAATTCTCTTCCTCTTATCGGCGTTGGTGTTTAATCTGTGGCTAACAAGGTACACTCGAATCCGTGGTGTGCTTTAGGATCGGTGATACGTGTTATTTTCCCGGGCTTGTCTTCTGCATTCGTTTTAGGGGTTCGATTTAGTGTCAAATCCGATTTTCGGGGATCCAATAATCCCAACATCTTTGAAGTATGAGATGGAGTAATTGCCAATCGATTTTAAAAATTAGGCTGATTTGAAATTAGGTCCACGTGTGATATTGATCATTTGCGAAAGCCAATGAAACTTGTTGTCGAAAGATTCATTTATGTGCGGGGAGGGGTTAGACTTCCCACAACGCTCTTTCACTACCACATTTTCCAATTTCGTCCTCTAAATTCAATTCTCAAATAATTCCTAACATTACTTATGCGACTTTTGATATTTTTGGAGACGTCGTCAGGGAAATTCCTTTGTCATTTTATGCTCTGGCATGACTTCATGTGCCATGTCCGTTTGTGCTTGAAAGTATGCAATGATGTGTAAAAAATATTCTTGAAAGTATGATCTTTTTGAAAGTATTCTAGAAAATCATGATATCCATGAAGCTTCAGTTCACGATCGGGGGGCCTTCGTCTCGAACCAGTATGCCTGGATCGATTCTCGCGGCATTTGGATCTATGGGTTGATAGCGTTGCTTTCCCTATCCATCTTGATGGAGGCAGCCTTGCCTTAATCCAAGCTCCACGATGTTGCTGGCAACCAACATTTTGTTAGGAATAATGCATTCGCACCAAAGAAAGCGTGAAACCTGACTACGAATTTCATTTAAATTAGTCCGCTTGTGAATTGAATTTGAGTGGATCCCAACACGCAAAATGTGCCATGAATTTATTTGAACTTCCGAGTCCAAGCCCGCACGACCCTGGCTCCCTTTCATGGGCTCGACCAAGAGGGAAATATGCGACAGCCTTATCCGACCAGCACAAGTGAAAAGGAATTATGCTGCACGTGTGAAAAGAAAGACGAAAGAAGAAAGGAAATAAAATCAAGAACCTGCGTGGATTTTTGTGTTAGTTCATGTTGATTGTTCCTCGTGTCTAGGGGTGATCGGTTCCCGGTTCGGTCCGGTTCCACCTTGGAACCGGGAACCAAACCGGGAGCACCGGTTCCCAAAATTGCGAACCGTGGACCGGACCGTTTGGTCCTAGGACCGGGAACTGAACTGACCATTGGTTCCGGTCCGGTCCGATCCGGTCCAACAAAATCGACTCTACTTTTTTGCACAAAAGAGTGACCGCGCTCTGGACCGATCAATCCAATTCGGTTTTCGAGCAATTCAACAAAACTAATCACACATCTTTCCACGTGCAAAATATTCAAATGTGATTCACACTTCGTGTGTTTCACATTTAACTTTAACCATGAAAGCCGTGAATAATTTGGCTAAAAGTTATGCATGGCTTAAATTTTATAGACAATCTCTGCTCTTTAAATGTTTAGTCAATGTGGACTGTTGGAGGCTTGAAGTGCCTTGTGGGTCTCTTGGAACCTTAGTCCCACATCAAGTAGAAGATGAAACTGATAGAAAATGAGAAAGAAAATTGACAAAAACTGAGAAGGAATTGGAGGAATTTTCTGTATTGTGTATTGCTGTGTTTGTACATGTATTACACACCTATTAATAATACAAGAAAAGAGTACGATAGGAAAGAATATACAAAATATGTTGTTTCCTATACTATTGTCCTAATATCCAATCTCATGGATTCATAGAATCAATTAACCGTATTTAGATAATTAGAATAAAAAAAAAATCATATTTCCAACAAAAACTAACAAGGAGATTTTTTTCTATAAATAAAAGAGTAATAAAAATATTTTTAATGGTCTCTTGGCCACATAAGATGATGCTACCTCAAATTGCAATTTTAGTTGCAATAAGTTGTCATGTTTATATATTTTATTAATTCTATGTATATAAATTATATATAAAAAAATTTGTTTCGGCCGGTCGGTCAGGTTCCTACCTTAAAACCGGGAACCGGACCGACCGGCCACCGGTTCCAAGATTAGGAACCGGGAACCGGACCGCCGACCGTGGGAACCGCCCAAAACCGGCCGGTTCGGTCCGGTCCGGCCGGTTCTCGGTTCGGGCGGTTCCCGTTGCACACCCCTACTCGTGTCTCAGCAAACATAAACATGGAAATATAAATAATCTACATGATGTGATTCAATTTTAACACTTCAGACTTGTGATTCAATTTTAACACTTCAGACTTGTAACAGCGTAGAATTTTTTTTTTTTAATGAATATTTTATTTCGGCAATTAATATAGATGTACTCATCCACCCTTGATTTCGCATATTGTGGAATGGTTTTGCTTTAATTCATAGCATTATATCGCTTTAGTTCTCTTTATTTTGTGGTGTTTATTAGCTCGTTCCCACAAGAAGTTTAGGTTGAAATTCCAACGCAACATAGTGCAAATTTTCACGAAAATCTGGGTTTATATAACATATTATTTTGGTATCTAGTTTCTAGTTCAAATTTATCTCGGCACTTAGTTATTTTTTAGTTTAATTTCGTTTCATTATAATATATATTGAAGGGGTTAATGTGAAAAAGCAAAAAAACAGATAGATTTTATTAAATATATATATATATATATACATCTAGGAGGATAATTTAGGAATCATGCATAATCATAAATAGATTTTGTTTTTTAAACATTGCATTGCACTTTATATAGCATTAAGTAGATTTTATTTCTTGATGTAATACTTCTTTTTGGGAAAGTAGTTTATATATATTCATGAGGTATCAGTTATTTACTTTCTGGTTTTAAGCCATAGTTTATTTTGGAGATTTTACACTGAGTTTCTATTAATAGCTCAAGGGGCATGTCCCGGAACCTTATAACAAGGCTTTTGTGGATTTGTTTCCCTGATACGGGTTGGGTCCTTTATTTTCCTACCTTTTATTTGCTCTATTTGTCTCAGTATTAGTGGATTTTATACGTGTTTGCTTGAGTGAATTTATGCATGATCGCCTGCCTTTCTCAACATTGAGAATAAAATGGGAAACTAAGATTGGGAAGACCACATGAATAATTGTTTTAATAGAAAGAGAAAATATACAGCATTGGGCTTGAGATATATCTTGCCTAATCAAGTCCCCTGACCCACAAATCTCATGTTTGCAGAAGTAAGACGGACTCCCGCATTTTACTTGACTCCTAATTGGTTCATAAAAAGTTATTGGTGACTCTCAATCAAGCGAAATAATTAATTGAAACAAGTTGAGATTGATCGTGCCAAGGGCAAGCATCACCTCGCAAAAGGGGCCATTTGTGCTTGCTTGGTGATCCAGCAACTTCCTCGGGGATCTCGCTTTGGAAGTTTCGTGACATCGAATTTGGTTTTTTTCTCATAAAATTACAAATGATGAAGTGGAAAATTAAAGAAGAAAGAACGATTATGCCAAATCAAACCCAAAAAATAAAAAGTCTGGCTTGGTTTGACCTTTAACTATAATACAGTCTAGCCCGGTTCCTCTTTTCTTCAAACCGTATTTATTATTGAAAATAAAACAAGTGATTAAATAAAGTATACAAAATAAGAAAATAATTCGGATATCAAATTTATGTGCTGTGATTGTGTGATCTACGTCCACCCACAAGGAAAGGAGCACACAATTCCATTATAGATAAAATTACAATGCAACGAAGATTATAATTTTATTCAAGTAATTCAGATACCCTTGGTGTTTTTATCCCTTAAGTACAACTAATAACTCTATGTTTTTCACCCTCATAATTTCTTTCGAAATAATATCTCAATTTGCATATTAACACAAGATTTAATCAGCTTTAATTTTGACTAACTTCACGAAGAAAACTTTTTTGAATCAATCCCTTAAGAGGAAATTTTCAATCTCCTCAGTGCAGTCCTCGGAGCTCTCATTAAGAGCCCTTCCCTTCTGTACTGTCCGATGTCAGCAGTGGCCATTATCAGTCTGTCCTTTTCCCATTCTTCGGCCAAGCAAAGTCGTCCTCTTACGGTCAAGACCAGCACGGTCTCTCTTTCTTTCCACGCCCAAAATCAGAATTTTTTTTTTTTTAAAATTCAAAAAGTCAAAGGCACCAAGAAGAAAGGGAAAGGACGTGTGAAATGGTACATCTCATAATTGTATTCAACCGACCAAAATACTGGTACATCTCCATAATTGTCCTCCATCTGATTTTTTATGAAAGCTGCGGCTGCTGTCAAGTTGCCTGTCCGTAACTTTCAATTAAATCTCATGAGTCATGCAATACAAAAATCCAAAATGATGTCTATCACTACCGACAGTGGCATCGGACTTCGGGTGTTTTTTTTTTTTTTTTTTGGTCGAAGACTTCGGGTGTTCAAATCAAGAATTTTGTCATTATATCTCACAATAAACAGCCTTTTCTCCTTTAATAATGTAATGTGTTTGCTCTTCTTTTGTAAATTTCTGGAGTATGATATGGTGGAGAAGCTCTTTTCATTAATGAAATGTAATGTTATTATTGTTAAAATGTCCAAAACAAAAAAAAAAAAACAGTGGAAATTTGACTAACAATGAATCACTCACTTGAAATAAACGCATTTAACTTAAACTTTTCTTTAGGAATATTTTTTATTATGCATTTATATGGATAAATTCCGTTTTTATCTATATAAATATGTTTAACCATAGATATAGCTATAAACTAATTATAAATGATTTAAACATTTGAAAATCAGATTTTTTTTAATTAAAAAATGGTCATAAATTCAAAAGTTCAAATGCACTAAGAAGAAACTCCAAAGAAATTGGGCTTGTGAAAAGGTAGACCTCCATAATTGTCCTTCATCTCATTTTCTCTGAAGCCATCCACTTTATTGACCATAAATTGAAAGCTGCAACTGCTGTGAAGTTGTATGTTCGTCAGTTTCAATTGAATTACGTGAGTCACTCGGTACAAATGTCCAAAATGATGTCTCTCACTAAAGAAAGTGGCACCGTACTTCAGGCATTCAAATCAAGAATTTCATTATTTATTTCTCATAATAAACATCTTTTCTCCTTTTCTAATGTTATGCGTTGGTTCTTCTTTTGTAAATTTTTCAAGAAGGATGATCTGGTGGAGAAGCTTTTCGCATTAAGAATGTAACAAAACGCTCTACCAATTAACGAATGTAATGTCATTATTGTTTCTGAAATGTGCAATCTAACAAAAATATAAGAGCTGCGCATTCAAAATGAATTGAGGCTGATTCAATATCTGATATATGTAAATTGTTTGTCAACATGGAAATTTGTCACCTTTTCTCAATTAATATTGTTTATCATTGTGGCAGCTATGGGAATCTTATCACGTCGGTTGTTAATGAGATTGTGGTCAAGGTGAAGACAAGACAAAGGCAAGTGACCAAAGATTTAGTTGGAATGGAGGACCGAATAGAAACGATAGACAATTTATTCAGACATCGCTTTTGACAGTATGCGGTTCATCGGAATCTATGGATTGGGTAGCATCGGCAAAACAACACTCGCCAAGGTTATCTTTAACTAGCTATATCCTCGCTTTGGGAAAAACTGCAACTTTCTTGTTGACACAAGGGAAATGCTAAAAACCAAGGGCCTAGTCATGTCACAAGAAAAATTATTGTTCGATATATTTTATTGAAATGAACGATTTCTTTTTAGTGGATGACAATATTTTTTACTTATAATTATTTATATTTGGACATCTAATTTATTTTTTCTTTCATAATATTCGTGAAAATTGATTGCATGGGCCCTCTTATGATTTTATCTCTCAATTTAAGCTTGCAATAAGAAAACATAAAATTTAAAAAAAAAAAAAGGGTAAAAGATGGAATCCATGCGAATTGTGTGGTTATTAGTTGACTGTCACTCCATCATTTGACGGAGGACGGTTAGCTAAACTGCACCCTAAAAAAAAGCGGTAGAGAGAAAATTGGTTATTCGTATAGATTTATTCATCCACCGTTGATTTTCGCATAGTGTGGATTAGTTTGGCTCTAATTCATAGCATTAGAGGTAAAATAAAATTGGTTACGTATGATGAAGAGGTAAAATAAATGCAGAAAGAACCATTAAGCCGAATCAAGCCACATAAAATGGTTTGGCTTGGTTTGATCTTGACTATAATATGGTTTAATTTGGTTTCACTTTTCTTCAAACAATATTTATTATTGGAAATAAAACAAGTGCTTGAATAAAAACGCAAAATAAGGAAATAAATCAAACACTAAATATACGTGGTTCGGTTATGTGACCTACGTCCACGAGGAAATGAAAACCATGAAATTACAATGCAATGGAGATTATAATAATACTTGAGTTACTCAAATATAATTTGTGTTTTTATCCCTCAAATACAACTAATAACTCTATATTTAACCTTCATAATTTCTCTCGAAATAATATTTCAATCTCATAAAAGATTGACCTGAACATTAACACAAGATTTAATTGACTTCATTTTGTGTAATTTCACAGAGAAAAACTTTTTGAATCAAAACTTTTAAGAGGAAATTTTTAATCTCGTTGTGCAGTCCTCGGAGCTCTCATTAAGAGCTCTTCCTCTTCGTATTCACAGAGAAAATTCACTAGAAGCAAATAAAGAAGAAAGGAAACAACGAGCGGCCATCGTTAAATGACACCATTATTGCAACTTTCTTCGTCGTTTTCCTTCCCTTTTGTCTCGTATCGGCGGTGGCCATCGTCATTCTCTCTTTCCCTTTCTTCAGCTGAGCAAAGTCGTCTCTTATGGTCAAGACCAGGGCGGTCTCTTTCTTTCGACGCTCAAAGCAACACCATGATCGGATGGCATGATGGCCATGGACAGGCCATCATTGCATTTCCTCTCGCCACTCTTGATTAGAGGTCGAGTGTCGATAAGTCCCTTTCGATCTGGTTTTAATTCGGCTCCGACTTGAGATACATTTCAATGTTTATATAATTAGGTTTGGCTGATGTCCAAACCACACTAATTATATCATGCTCGCATTCTAATAGTTTTCAATAAGACAATAAGTGTTGTAAAAGATTTTCTTTTCAATATAAAGGCACATATATTGCAATATTTGTGGGGTTGAAGGTAATTAATTATGATAAAAAGTAAGTCTTTTAAGGGGAAGAGATCAAAACAAATACGTCATAGTGAGTAGTAAGCATACTGTTAGGTAGTGCTTAGGTGGAGCATTTTTGTGGTGAATGTGGCAAATCCAATCTCAATAGTTTCAAGGAAAATCTTCTAATTGTCCAAAGTCTCATATGTCATAATGAGAGATATTCTTTAGGAATATTTTGTTATTATACATTTATATAGATTGTGACTTTATCTATATAAATACGTTTAATTATAGATATAGCTATAGAATAATTAAAAATGATTTAAACATTTGAAAAATGGAGGTTTTTTTTTTTTTTTTTTTTTTAAATTCAAAAGTTCAAAGGCACCAAGAAGAAAGGCGAAAGATATTGGGCGTGTGAAATGGTACATCTCCATAATTGTACATCTCGACCGACCAAAAAAAGTGGTACATTTCCATAATTGTCCTTCATGTGCTTTTTCCTGAAGCCATCAACTTCATTCACTATTAATTAAAAGCTGCAGCTTCTGGGAAGTTGCCTGTCCGTCACTTTCAATGGTACATCTCCATAATTGTCCTTCATCTGGTTTTTTCTGAAACCATCAACTTCATTCACTATTAATTAAAAGCTGCAGCTTCTGGGAAGTTGCCCGTCCGTCACTTTCAATTAAATGTCATGAGTCACGCGATACAAACGTCCAAAATGATGTCTCTCATTAACGAAAGTGGCATCGGACTTCGGGTGTTCAAATCAAGAATTTTGTGGTCATATCTTACAATAAACAGCATTTTCTCCTTTTTTAATGTAATGGGCTTGTTCTTCTTTTGTAATGTTATTATTGCTAAAATGTCCAATCCACAAAAAAAAAAAAAAAAAAAAAAAAAAAAACAGTTGAAATTTGACGAACAATGAACTTCTCACTTGAAATAAATGCACTTAAACTTAAACTTTTCTATAGGACTATTTTCTTATTATGCATATATATAGATAAATTCCATTTGTATCTATATAAATATGTTTAACCATGGCTATAGAATAATTATAAATGATTTAAACATTTGAAAATCAGATTTTCTTTTAAACATTAGAATCTTTTTTAATCTTGAAAGAAATTAATGCGTGCTTTTATATGTTAGAAGCATATATTATAATTGGCAAAATTGATCCGCGAATCGAAGGAAGGAAAGTACATGATATTCTCTATATTTTGAAAGACATCGTCCTCGCGACTTTCTTAGACTTCTTCCCTTTCGGCCCATTATTGGCAATGGCCATCATTGATCTCGTTTTCCCTTCCTTCAGGTGAGCAAAGCCATCTCTTATGGTCAAGACCATCATGGTTTCTTTTTCTTTCTTTCGTGCTCACAGCAACACCAGGATGGAGTGGCATCATGGCCATTGACAGGCCATCACTGCATTTCCTCTCACCAATTTTGAATAGTGGTGGAGCATCCATAAATCTCATCTGGTCCTATTTCATCCAACAATTTCAAATTCGAAATATATTCTAACATATTTATATAATTTGATTTGGTTTAACGTCCAATGCACACTAACTGCACCATGCTCACATTCTAATAGTCATCAGTAGAAAATAAATGATCATTTGCTTTTTAATATAATGGCACATTTTATGAGAATATTTGAGTTGTTAAAGGAAATGACTTATAATTGAAGGAAGTCTTAAGGCAAAGAGATCAAAACAAATATTTCATAGTAAGTAGTACGTATATGCTTAGGTAGAGCATCTGTTGTAGAGAATGCAGCAAATCCAATCTCTATAGTAAGGAGATATTTCTAATTATCTACAGTCCCAAGTATTAGAATAAGAGGCGATCCTTTAGGAATAATTTGTTTCTCTATATAAATAAATTGTCAATTTACAATTCTAGATTGGGATTTTAAATATGCCTAACTATAGATATAAAGAATCAAATATTTTTAATCCAAAAGTTCAAAAACACAAAGGGGAAACTGGAAAGAAATTGGGCGTATAAAAAGGGGCACCTCCATAATTGTCCTCCGCCTTATTTTTCTTTTTTAAAGCCATCAACTTTATTGATTGCAAACTGGAAATTGCACCTGCTACGAAGTTTTTTTTGGGTCAAAACAGCAGTTTTATATATTAACTCACGATCGAACAACCACTGTACATAGCTTCGGAAAACAGAAGATCCAACAGATAATGCGGAGGAGAGACAACCCAATTAGAGGGGAGTAAGGAGAGCCCATGAGCTTTGGCAACCCAGTCAGCGAGGAAATTTGCTGTCCGTCTACAGTGCTGGATCTGAAGGTGCGGGAAAGAGGGCAAAAACGACAGAGCTTCAGCAAACAGAGCTTCTTGTTTCCATGGAATCAAATTAGGGTTTCGTACGGCATCAACAAGCACGGAGCAGTCGGATTCCAGCAGGATGTGATCGTGATTCTTCCTTTTCTGCAAGAGAAACTTAAGGGTAAGATTGAAAGCCTGTGCCTCTGTTTCTAGTGCTTCGGAGGCGGTAACACTACAAGTAAAACCATCAAGCAGGTGGCCGACGGAGTCTCGGCACACACAAGCCACTGCGCCTTCGCGGTGAGATGTCGGGTAAGCTCCGTCTATGTTTATTTTAATAACTCCAAACTCCGGAGGACGCCAGATCTGAGCACGATCCTTTAGATGTAGATCCGTTTTTCGCTGCTGCTGTATCAATGGCGCCCTGTTGCAGATAAGGGCGGATCTGGCATTTGCAAGGGCCAACTGGACAACATGCTGAGGATTCGGTCTGTGCTGGCGAAATACGAAATCATTGCGGCTCTTCCAAATCTGCCACAAAACAGAAGCTATAGTCTCCAAATCAGGTATGGCAGACCTGTTTTCGATTAAATCTGCTAGCCAAGCATCGAATCTATTAACACCATGATATTGGGACGTCAGGCGAAATTGTGGATGAGACCATATGGTTTGTGTCCAATTACATGATAGAAAAATATGTTCTGTAGATTCCAGTACCTGTTCTGTACAGAGTTGACAAACTGGGTTAGAGATAATATGCCTGTGAAATAAATTTTCCTTTGTAGCCAAGGCATTGTGGCAAAGAGACCACATGAAAATGCGGATTTTGGGGGGGCACTGCATACTCCAGATTTTATTCCATAGTTTACGAGGGGTGTGGTGAGAAGAAGCCATGCTCTGAACCCTGCTGTTGTCTTGTGCTTTAATAGAGTTATAGCCACTCTTGACCGTGTACTTGCCGTTAAGTTGCCCTTTCCAAATGATTCGGTCAGTAGTGTAGGAAGGACGAATCTGTACCGAGAGAATTTCATCTACAATCCGCTCATCGAAGCTTTGTCGAAGTAGAGATTCATTCCATCCATTTTGGTCGGGAATAATAAAATCCGCCACATGTTTCGGTTCACTGCTAGGTGCTGGCCCGCCAATAATACCGCTGGATAGCCATTTATCCTCTCTTATTTTGATCCGATGTCCGTCACCTACTGACCATTGAAGATTGTGTGTTATAGACTCCGGGCCTTGCAATAAACTCTGCCATCCCCAGGAGGGTCTAAACCCTCGAGCAGCATGCCAGAAATCAGAATGGAAATATAGTCCTCTAAAAAATCTGCTCCATAGGGAAAGTGGCTGTTGGATTAGACGCCAAGCTTGCTTACCCAATAAAGCCTTGTTGAAAGCTATGAGGTCTCGGAAACCCAGTCCCTTGTGGTCCTTTCTATTCTTTAGGACATCCCATTTCTTCCAGTGTATACCAGCTTTGCTACCATTAGGTTGCCACCAGAATTGAGCTATTTTCTGTTCCATAGATTTGCAAAGGGACGTAGGAATTCTAAATATTGACATAGCATATTGCGGAAGTGCTTGTACGACAGTTTTAATCAGAATTTCCTTACCACCTTTAGATATCAGCTGTTCTTTCCACCCTTTTAGTTTGGAGTTAACTCTTCCCAAGATCCATGCAAACATCTTTCTTTTGGATTTCCCCCAATCTGACGGTATACTTGATATTTGCCCGTCTTTGCTAACACAGGAATACGGAGTTCCCTTGCCAAATTCTCCTGAAGACTAATAGGACAAGTTTTACTAAAGAAAATTCCAGATTTGTTTCGATTCACATCTTGTCCTGTAGCTAGGCAATATTGGTTAAGTATATTGGCTAAATTCTGGCATTCCAGGAGTTTCGCATCTAAGAAAAATATAGCATCATCTGCGAAAAAAAGGTGAGATAGGGTAGGACACCACCTATTTAATGTTATGCCTCTAATGTTGCCCATATTCACAGCTTGAGTAATAAGTGTAGAGAGGACGTTTGCCACCAAAATAAACAGGTACGGTGAAAGAGGGTCTCCCTATCTTAATCCCCTAGTTGGATAGAAGTAGGGTAGGGGTTCTTCGTTGAATTTGACACCAAGGGAGACCGTTGTTACACATTGCATCACCCAGTGAACCCATTGTGCATGAAAGCCAAGCTGAATAAGATAGTTTTTGAGGAAATCCCATTCCACCCTATCATAAGCTTTTTGCATATCGAGCTTTAGGATGGCTTGAAAATTCTGTCCTCTTCTTTATTCTAAGTTGATGTAGAACTTCTTGGACCACTAGGACATTATCCTGGATTTGATGTCCACTAACAAATGCGCATTGCTCTGTGGCTATCAGCTCAGGTAACCATGGCTTTAGTCGGTTTGCAAGAATCTTTGATATAACTTTATAAATAAAATTGCAAAGACTGATGGGACGGTATTGGTCTAGTCATTCTGGGTTAGGTGTTTTTGGTAGCAGGGTTATGAAAGTCCTATTGAATTCAGGTCGCATTACTCCTGAGTAGAAGAAATCTTTCACTGAGTAGAATATGTCTTCCTTTAAAATATCCCAGTGAGATTGGAAAAATTGTCCATTCAAACCATCAGGTCCTGGAGCCTTGGTTGCTCCCATTTGAAAAGTAGCTTCTTGGACTTACTCTAGAGTGACCTCCTTGACGAGAGAATCATTCATTTCCTCTGTCACCTCTAATGGACATTGATCTAGAACAGGCCGATAATCGCGATATCCCACAGAACTGTATAAATTTTTAAAGAAGTGCAAAGTCATATCCTTCAAAAAGTTAGGTTCACGTACCCATTGATATTGGTCATTCTGTAACATGCTGATGCGATTGCGTTGTCGCCTTTGAATAGGTGGTAGCATGGAAGAATTTTGTGTTCTTGTCCCCCCATCTAAGCCAGTTAATTCTTGAATGCATTGTCCAGTACTACTCCTCCTGTTGCCACAGCATCTGTATTTGTTGTTTCAGATTATTAGCTAGTGTTTGGTCATACTGACGATTGGGTTTGTTGATCAGATGTTGGAGCTGCTGCTTGAGAATATTGATTTGATGATGAGCATGAGAAAACTTCGATCGATTCCAGCTGGTTAGGGCCTTGGAAACAGCCTTGAATTTCTGAGGTAGTCATTCCACTAGCCTGAAAAGATTGCCAAGTATTTTCAATAATTTCTCGACACTCTTGGTCCTGAAGCCAAAAGGATTCAAATGTAAAATTCTTCTTCTTTTTTTCCAGGAATTGTTGCAGTAGTTAAGAGTAACGGGCTATGATTAGAACCAACACCTGCTACGAAGTTGCCTATACGCGTTTTGGACGGCCAATTGGATTGGATTCAAATATGTGAAATGTCATATGGCAAACTCAAAGACCAAGTGAGAGGGCTGACCTTGCTAAGTGCGAAGTGAGCTCCAATGGTGAACTCAGAGACAGGAACAAGCACCAGCAATCCATCAGGAGGTGAGTACCAGGTCTTCTTGAATTTTAGAGGGCCTGATACTCGTCGTACATTCACCGATATCCTCCACCAAGCCTTGGTAAATGCTGGGATTAGTGTTTTCATCGATGATGAAGGGCTTCGACCGGGTGAAAGAATTAGTGGCAAACTTCTACAAGCAATTGACAATTCCAAGGTCTACATACCCATCTTCTCCAAAGATTATGCTTCAAGTCACGGTGCCTCGACGAGCTTGCAAAGATGGTAGAGAACACCTCTAAATATAAAGAAGATGGGAAAGAGAAGGTCATATTGCCCATCTTCTATGACGTGAAACCCGATGACGTGAAGTTGAAAACCCCATTGTACAAAGATGCCATATCGAATTTGGCGCAAGAGATGGAGGACCGGAAGAATAAGTTCAGCTCCGCGGTTACAAAGACATGGCAGCAAGCTCTCAAAGAAGTTGGTCGCACCAAGGGATGGGAGTTGGAGAAATATTATGGGTAACAATCTAACCATTACTCTGAAAATTATTTTGTACAATCAGGCCATTTTATATCTAAGTAAATCTTCTATTATAGTAATTCACTAGATGTTTATATTTTGATTCTTCTACCCTTTTTGGCCAAAAATTCCGATTCTTCCACTTGATACAAAGATCAAACATTTCTCTTCTATATGCTAAACTTGATCGAGTTCCCACCTGGTTGGTTAGTAGATGGCTGGTCAACATGCAAATTTGTCACCTTTTCTCAATTGAAACTACTCAACTTGTTGGCAGTTATGGGGGACTTATCCAGGCGGTTGTTCACGAGGTTGTGGTTAGGCTCAAGACAAGACAGAGACATGTAACCAGACATTTAGTTGGAATGGAGCATCGAATAGCAGCCATAAAAGATTTATTAGACATTGATTCTGATGATGTGCGGTTCATTGGAATCTACGGGATGGGCGGCATTGGTAAAACAACACTCACCAAGATTATCTTCAACCAACTACTTCCTCACTTTGGGAGAAACTGCAGCTTTCTTGATGACGTGAGGGAAATGGCAAAAACGAAGGGCTTAGTTGAGCTACAAAAAAAATTATTGTCCGATGTCTCTTATTTTGGAGTGGCTCCTTACATTTTTGACATTGACCATGGGACCAATATTATTGAAGATACAATTTGCAACAAGAAGATGCTAATTGTATTGGATGATGTTGATGAGGCCAAGCATATCCAAAAACTAATCGGAGAGAAAACTTTGTATTCAGGTACTAGAATACTTGTTACTACTAGGGACAAGAGTGTTTTCAATATCAGGGGATTTAAGTACAAATTCAAGGAACGTGAAATGATGCGGTTGAGCGAGGAAGACGCACTTAAACTTTTTAGTAGGCATGCCTTCAATGACAACTCTCCTCTGCCCAATTACTCCACTCTTTCAAAAGTGATTGTCTCTACTGCAGATGGACTACCTTTAGCTCTTGAAGCAATAGGTTCA
Organism: Eucalyptus viminalis; assembly: GCA_014182385.1. Classification (NCBI taxonomy): domain Eukaryota; kingdom Viridiplantae; phylum Streptophyta; class Magnoliopsida; order Myrtales; family Myrtaceae; genus Eucalyptus; species Eucalyptus viminalis. The sequence goes on along the minus strand of CM024532.1, from coordinate 21,977,971 downwards.
ATGCTTTTTAATTTTAAAGAGAATGGAATATGGGAAGAGACACTAGAGAAGCTAAGGGAAACACCTCATCAAGATGTCTTGGGAAAGCTAAAGATTAGCTATGATGCCTTAAATCCGGAGCAACAACAGATATTTATTGATGTTGCATGCTTTTTAATTGGTAAGAATAAGACAAATCCAATGTACGTGTGGAAAGATTGTAAGTTTTGCCCACAGCTTGCCATCCAAGTCCTTAGTCAGAGGTGTATGATAAAGGTTTTAGACGATAAATTTTGGATGCATGATCATTTTAGAGACCTTGGAAGGACAATTGCCAAATAAAATCATACCAGATTGTGGGATAAAGACGACATCATTCGTGAATTAACATCAACAGAGGTAAAGTATGACCTAAATTGAATAAGAAAATTTCTTATACCCTCTTCTTAATTCAATACACATTTTTGATTTGAGAGCTACTCTTTTGTTTCATTTTCTCTTCTCTTCTATGAATTGGCAGATCAAAGAAAGCGTTCATCAGCACTCAAATTGCCATTGAATTATGGGACCTTGAAGGTATGACTGTCACTTCGGAGCAAATTAAACGGTTTCCACGTATGCGGTTTCTTTCATTGCCTAATGTAACCTACCGAGGTGACTTTATGGGCTGTCTTTCTGAGTTGAAATGGATCCATTTGCAATACCCTCGTTATTATCATTATGACCCAGAATGTCGTAATGAACGTTTGAGGCAACCAATTTGTTGCATCTAGAAAACGTGGTTGTGGTGAATCTTGATGGGATTGAAATCACAAAAGATGTGTTAGATAGCCTAATCAAGGTATGCCGGTTTCCCTCTTAGTCTAATTTTCTCATTCAATGAAGGATAGAATTTGACGGGTTTATTATCTAATTTTCTCATTGGTAGCCTAAATCCATATTTATTTCTTGTCTGTCCTGCTGTTTTATTGGCTTTTGTAGGGGGCAAGGAAATTGAAGGTTCTCACTATTCATTTTAATACTTTGATAAGTGAGACACCAACATTTCCCTGGAACTCAGTTTTAGAGAAGTTGACTATTTCTGACTTTTTGTCTTTGGTGGAAATTGATTGCTCTATTGGGCAACTGGTAGAGCTGACTGACTTGAGTTTTAAGTCATGTGTCGAACTTGAAAAATTGCCTGAACAAATTGGAAAGTTACAAAATTTGCAGTGCCTCTGTCTTAAGCATTGTTCTAGCTTGATTGAACTCCCTAACTCAGTTTTGCAATTAAAGTCATTAACGAAAAATAAAGTCATTAATTCCATTGGTAGACTATCAAGCTAGATGTATCAAACACAAAAATTGCAAAAATGCCCAGTACAATGAGCAAGCTTCATCAACTCCAAACACTGGACTTGGATGGTTGTCATAAGATACAAGAGTTGCCAAAGCTCCCCATAAGTTTGACCACTTTACGGCTACATTCTATTTCCCTGCAAACTGTCCCAGACCTCTCATACCTTACTAATCTAGTTGAACTGCTCCTAACTGATGGCTCTGAATCTATAGACACCCATCAAATGAATTCCAAACTGGCGACTTGGGGTGGATTGGGAGTTTAACCAAACTGAGCAACCTGCATGTCGGCTTTTCAAATGTCCGCGCGCCAACTACAGAGTTGGGTTCCCTTTCTCTGCTGAAAGAACTTGGTCTATACGGACTAGACTTGCCAACTTTCAAATACCTCCCGTCAAATTTGATAGTTTTAGAGCTCTACGAGACTGGAGGGAAACAAGTACACCTCGATGGGCTTCCTCCATCGGAAAAGGAGACTCCATTCCTTCCAACAAGTTTGGGAAAATCGAAAGAAAACAAGGTGTCGCTTTAAGGTTTTGAACTTGATGTTCAATCTCAATTGTTTCATCATGTTTGAAGAATCGGAAGAAAACAAGGCAAAAAGATCACATACTCAGGACTGCAGATCTTCCGATGGAGTTTGGTTTGTCAGCCGGAGGAGCCGGGGTGCAGTGGACTACAAGATCCCAAGTTGATTGATCATTGGAGGGGAGCGATACTTTTCCCAAGCTCCCAAAAGACGCTTGTAAAATTTCTTCTGTCAGGGTTCCTCGAGGTACAGGATATTCAATTTGTTACTGCGTTCGAATCACTGGAAGAATTTTGTGTAAAAGAGTGCTTTTCATTAAAAAGCTTAGGCGGTTTGTCAAACTCGAAGAACTTGAAGAAGTTAAAGATTCACCAGTGCCCAAGCCTACAGGTTGTTGAGGGCCTTGATGAATTAGCGTTTTTGCATCAGTTGAAAATTGATCGTTGCGGATCAGTGGAAAGGATTCTTGATCCATCGAGCTCAAAAATACCAGATAGGTGCTCGATACTCATTACACGGAGTGGGGAGTTACCCGACTGTGATCTTACGGCGGTTGGCGGCGTACTTGGGACATTTGGAGAAGATTCTGAATGGAGCAAAGCAAGCGTGGAGCTTTTTCACGAAGAAAACGGTGCGCGTTCTTTCTATTCATAGATCATCGTTGTTTCTTCTGCTTTACTTGCTTTCTATTTCTGCTTTATTCTAGTGAAGGGAGACAATGAATTGATTCTAAAACGTGCAACCAAGGACAATTTTATTAAAATTCTCCTCTTACTGGGAATCTCCAAATGCTGTGTGTGTCCACTTCGGTGACGACGTTGGGTATCTTACATCCCTCACCATCTATAACAAAAGGGCCTTTCTCAAGAGAAATTTAGTCCCAATAGATCTCAACTCACCTTATTGTTTCCTTCTGCAGGAATCGTTCGGTTTTTATTCGTGAACGATGGATTGAATTGGGATTAGGGTTCTTTTCTATGTTTTCTTCTTCCTCTCTCCTGCTGCTCAAGCAAATCAGTGCCGCCCGATCCGCGTCGCTACTCACTCACTTCTTGCAAGCTTCAGTCCATCGTTCGCCATGTCAGTCGCCATTGTCTCTTCCTTCCCAGGTTCGATCGTCCGTGAGTTTCAAGTTCATCGTCCACAAGCTTCAAGTCCTTTGCGAGCTTCAAGTTCCATCTCCGTGAGCTTCAAGTCCTTCTCCAACGCCACTTTTCACTCTAGTGCACATTTTCTTCTTCAGTGCCGTTTAGCTAGGGGAATTTAGTGCATTCATTAACTTCATCAGTGGCGGGAGTCATGGGCCTGAACTCAAGCTCTGGATCAATAGCTAATCGCTGAAGAACGGGTGAGAGTGGCGTGGCAGTTGGTGTTTGTTCTTTGGTCAGAGTGGGAATTGGTGTTTAGTTGAATGTAATTGTGTGATTTATCTTTGCATAGTTAAGCATGAGCTCGAGCTCTAGCTCTAGCTCTAGCTTCATATGGTAATAGTTGTATAAGGGTCTTTTTTCTTGCATTTTTTTGACTATCTGAATGCCTAGTCTAGTTATGTTGCTATGCTTTTGTGGACTGTTTAATTGACTGTAATAATGTGCTGGTATGTTGTGCATTTGTTAGTTCGGACTTCACAAGATTTACGTGTATTTGGTAAGCTGCCTTAAGATTAGAAAAATTGGGAAACAGCTTTGATGGAGAGCAGCGATGCAAATGTTTGCAGTTGACCATATGAGAATCAAACAATTCCCATGAATGTTATTGCAAAGCACATGAAACTTTCTACACAGGATGTTGAGCATCTTCTCACAGAGAGTTTGTCCATAAGTATATTCTGAGGTTTAGATAATGGTCACTTTAATGAGTATCCACTGTTTCTTTATTACCTAAGAGGAGCTCCTAATGATTGAAAATGAAGCAAACGGTGCTTCTCTTCTTGGTATTATTTTTGGGCAGTTGTATTTTGCATTGGTAATTTGAGGTCTGCTGCATATGGTTGAAGGGACTAGAAGTTGTGGGTTGGTTGCACAAAATGTGCCTCAAGTGACTGCTGTGAACATGCGCACTAATAAGAGACTAAGCTAGTATTAATCAACCATAGATATTTTATACGAGTGGTGGCTGATGTGAATCAGCATTTGATTTTATTCTTTTAACGTGGATGCTAAGTTTCATAATTTTTTTTTTTTTGGGGGGGTTGGTGGGGGTGGGGTGTGGGAGGCGGTGTAAAAGATGATTACTTTGAGGTTTTTATGCTTGAGGACTGACCGCCACTATTTCTAGTGTAAGATAATTGACCGGACAAAAATACACACCACTTTGTTATCTGTTGAAGCAGAAACACCAAATCTTATCGCTTCATAATTACTCCCACGTTCCTGTTCTCCTTTTTGCAAATATCTTCTAATTTGAGTTGAAATAAGTGAGAAAAATGAGCCACTTAGCAAGGTGCTTGGTCAGGCTCTTTTGCATCTTAATTTACTTGCTTGGTGCTTTATTGTTTTATGCCCAATTCTCCTCCTGAATCAGCAATTCCTTCATCCCGACTTTCTCACGTCTAAGATGAGTCCTAAAGAATGTCTTAAAACTGTGGCGACTTGGTTTTATCCTTTCAATGTGTTCATTTGAACATAATTAGAAGAAGACCATGTATTTAAGCAAATACAGGACTGACTACGCACCAATTAAAAATTAGAAACCGGCAAAAGAGCTCCAGCATGAGGTTATGACATACTTGCTAGATTTGGTTGGGTTGCTAGATTTGCTCTATATTATTCAAGGCAGGACATTGGATTGGAGAAACTTTCGTTATTGCTTAGCTAAGGGAGGAAGAGCTGCAATTCTTTTGAGGCCCTCCGTGGCTGCTTATGAGAATGCATTTTTTGGTTGTCGCTCATTGCGGGTTTTACGCGTTTGAAGTGTGCTTACTTGCTCAGTTAGCAAAACATTCTAGGATTGTGGTTCTGTTAATCTCCTGATTACTACTTTACTAAGCCCTGAGGTTATTGAGATTGAGATACTTGCCATCAATTGTGGACCTGCTATGTCCCCGGATGTAGACTTCTTGAACTGCAAATTGTAGGATCCTAGGAATTGCAAAGAAAAATTATTTGAAATGGATGATTATGAAATTCAATAAGTATGCCTTTAGCTCGAGTTTACATTCTTGAAATATACTGTCACCAAGTTTAAACTGTATTCAATTTATATGAGACTATAGCCTTATCGATCCTAAGGAGATCATTGTCTTGTGAGGATCGTAGCTTAATAATATCTTAGGCAACTCTGAAATTTCTTTACCTTTTGTGATATAGTACTGCGAGATTCTGGAATCTTAGTTGGCATTTTGGTGACAAATAGTCCCTTGTAGATATAGCTATTAGACCAGATGGTTTTCTCCAACTGTTAGCTACTACCAGCTAGATTAGTTGAGAGAGCAAGGACATTAGTGCGTTGTCTTAGGATATCTTAGATAGACATCAGTGATTCACACATCGATTATACCATCAAGATGAAGTAAAGGCTGTTTGCATGGTATCATTTCAGGTGAGAACCTGCGCCAAGAATGCAACCAAACCCGCCATCCAAAGTTTTGCAAATCACTATATATCTGACAGCATCTTCCACATTTATCAAATCCAAATTTTTTAGTATCGCAAGACAGCCTAGAGCACAACGAGAGAACATTCGAAGGGAAAAAAGGGGTGAACGAATGTCAATTATTTAAGAAACATCCTCAAGAGCACAAAAATTTATAATTGATCAAAGATGAGGACAAGACACCGAGCATTATCCCCAGAGAAAGATTCATCTTCGTTGAGGCACAACAATTTATAACATTTGATACCAGAGATAATTCAACAGTAGCAACTTCAATCTCCATAGAAAGAGCCCCCCTCATCAATGTCTGGCTAGCAATATACACGCTATACAATTCCATAACATAATCTGACCTTTTAAATGCAAAACAGGGCCTAAGGTAAGTTCACCAAGGAACTTGTGAATCTAAGACGCTCGATTCCAAAGGATACAATCTGTCATTTTAGTGATGTCAAGAACATCTAACTTGTCATAAAGGGCCAGTACTTGCATGGCTCTGAGTGCGTACATCAGATGCAGATCATGTCCAATATTTGGCACCAAAGCCACCTGCACAAGCAGCCCTAACTGTCATTTGCACTTTGTTTTTTAGAGTCGAGTTTTAGAATATAAATAAATAAAGCCACACTAGTCACTCCTAAGACACGGTTGTCATTGTAATAGATGGAACTTGTTACTCCTAAACTAATATCTTAAGCATACTGTTAAATAACAAATGTTTGATTATATGTGGAGTGGAGGTTCTGTCAGCCGCATGTTTTTGGTAGGTAATCACGAAAAGGAAGCCGAGAGACAAATAAATACAAACCAGACAGATTCATTGCAGGATCCAATAAACACTTCATTTGAATCCACAGTGCCCAGTTTCCAAGAAGATCTAGAGTGGTCTATCCCCAACATGCTCTATTCAATCTCTAGTGCTCCATAACCAGTGACTCAAAACTGTCCTTTCTCTGAGTGCAGGATCAACCCAAAAACTCAAATCAGTAAACTCTGAAATGCTGAATTGTAGCAGATCCATATAAACCAAGTCATTTTCAGTAACTGGCAGGGAGTGGACAAGAGAACAAGAAGAGAATTGTAAAAATGTCATACCTACCTTTCCAACAAACAGTATGTACTTGACATGTTCATCGCCAGCGAGCTCGCTCATCTAGCAGTAAGACGCCACATATCAATGAACATGGAATCAAATCTTAAGCATGCCCCATAAGAACTCAGCAATTTAAGCGCAAAAAGTATACAATAACAAAATTTCGTGAGGTCATCAAGGATCATAATGATCCTAAAAATTGAACAGATTGTGTTCCACTTTGTTTTGACCAATCACATGCATATTAACATGGACAAAAGGGAATAAAGCACATCTCTCTTTCCAATTGAAGAAGATGGGTCCATGCTCATATTGCTCGCATTCCCAATTTCTGATTCAAGTACAAAATAATCTCTAGTTCAAAGAAAGCACCGCCATTTAGACAAACAAGCACGTCCAACAGAAGTAATTCCCGGACACCCGTCAGCAATGACGGCTCGAAGACAACTACGGGCACAACATTTCTGAAATCTTCATCTCACCTTCTTACACTACTATCTATCTCGATAACCACAAGAGATTTTCTTGCTACCCAAGCTATAAACCATCCGGCCCCAGGTTAAAGACCATCTAATCAGCGAGAAACACTCGCTACATCAACGGAAACTAGCTTAAAAAAGCAAAATAGATATCAAATTGAAGAACAGAAGCGGCGGCGTGACGATTAGTAGTGAAAAATGCTCGCAGAAGCTCCCCGAAGACCTTAGCAGTCGATCGATCAAAGGTGAATTAGAGCGAAAACGAAGGTTTGAGCTTGATTCAGAACCAAAAATGCTCTTCAAGTCGACTGAAAGACGAAACTTTATTTCGTTTTTCTGAGGAACGAAGGTTTTAATAAGCCCATAAAGCTTTTTTGGGCCGGCGAAAAATGGGCCCAATTGTCCATTTTCTTCTCCTGAATTTTTTTTTTTTATCCTCCATTTGTTTTACGAAAAATAAATTATTTGAAAAATATTTTACAAAAATAAATGATCGGGAAATGTTTTTATTGTTCATCAAAATGTTTAAACATAGATTGGTATTAATAATGAAAAAATTATTTATTGACTTCGAATGATGAAAAGATCATTTAAAAAAAAAATTGTTTTGTAATCATTTATTTTTCGGAAACAAATACGACATAATTATTGTCAAATGCTTCACCTGAAATTGACCAACTGCATTTGGCACCACAAAACAATATCTAACCTAATATGATTAAAGGAAACTTTATATTATTATTGGGCCCACCGTCAGTATGTAAAAGAAAAACGGAGAGAGCTTTAGCTAAATTTCTTAATCATCAAGTCTCTCTACCGGGCAGTATTTCTTAAGAGCATAGCATTTGATTGCGTTGAACTTTAATTTAGTCGATCGATATTTCATTAAATTCCCTCTAAGCTATGCACCAATGTAGTCTCGGACAAACGCAACCCTGATATAACCTAATATCATGGCTGCAAAAGTGCCTTTGAAGTCAGTTTAGTATGTTTCGAAAAATTCCCTATCGAAACAAAATATTAGATAATAAAAGAGACAATACTGTAAAACACACATGTTTCGGCAGCTTGAAATTTAGGCTTGTCAGATTACTCCATTGATCTCAACCTCCAATCATTTATGGTTTGCAAGCAAACTAAACAAGACATAGGGGAACTGATATCTCCATTTCAATATTGTATTTTCACCGTTTGAAAAGGGATATTAAACACAAGTACAAACTCGTTATGACACAACCCTTATTTTATAACATGTGAAGGTGGTTTAGGCTTGAAGAAGCTACAAACACAAAATCAAGATTGCGCTCTCAGGAATTTGTAGAAGTTGTTGCCAGGAGCAGAGTCCGTTTTGGTTACTTGGGTTATTGCTTACTTGCTGTAACAGATTTATGTATGGTCTTTTACTACTAAAAGTTAGGTCCATTCTTAGGCGACATGCGATTGGCGATGGACAGGGCACTTCATCTGTGGTGTCATCGAGGCACCCTCATGGCATTTCTAGAGGGTGTTTATCCTCATAGAGCGATTCATGATATTGCCTAGATATATCAACTCTTTGGTAGTTGATGTTATTAGTTAGAGATGAGTGGTCTTGTCTCTAACAAGATTAGATATATTCGTGCAAATACAAGACAGCTTTATGTGGGACGCTTTAATCCTCATCATATTGCTGAAGATAAGATTGATGTTCACTAGAAATGCGTCCGGTTGCTTCACCCATGACTGATGCTTTATCCTTGTCATTGGATCCAAGAAAAATTAAAAAAGAAAATTTTTGTACTTGAGAAAGTCTACACCGATGATAATGGATATGATATGATGACTTAAACCTTGCTAATCGTGAAACTTAATTCTTGTATAGTTTAAGTGGGTATGATGGAACTTCCCTTGTGAGGCGGAGGGGGAGATTTGCTGGGCTGGATCCACCTCTTGCGAGCCCCATCTCATCATCTTAAATTTAAAATGAAAAGAAAGAAAGATAGGGCTGAATGTTCTTGATTTAGAAGATAGAGAAGAGCAATTCAATGTTACAAAGAGAAAGAGGCGGAGAGCTTTGCTTTGAAAAAGAGAAGAGGCACTTCGGATTCAATAGTGTAACTTTGTTGGGATTGGCGGAAAGTTCGGTATGCTATACGTGAGTCCAAGAACTACAAGTTGATTGATTTTGTTTGTTAAAATCTTCTCCAAATTGTCTCTTAATTTTCTTTGCAGTGATTAGATCTTTCTTGCTTCTTTGTATTAATTCACCTTTGCTGTGATGATGTTTCGCTAATGTGAAAAGCCTCTAGCGGTGGCTCCGCTGGATAAGGCCCCGTTGATCCTCAGCCCAGAGGTGAAGGGTTCAAAACCCAGGGGAGGCGCTAGGTGTATTAAGTGTGACTCAGGGGTGGTGGGTCCTCCTGCTTAAGTGTCACCTGGGGGTTTACGGCGCGGTTGTCGACTGCAAGCCGGTTCCTCCAAAAAAAAAAAAAACCATTATGTATTCTGCTATTGTTTTGCTTTAATATTCAGCATCATATTCACTGCTTTAGGGTTAATATTGTTGGAATACCGTGACCGGTTGCTATTGGGGCTAATTTAATATTAGTTGGTTGATTTTTGGGAAAAAATTGATCCTGAAGAGGCATAAGCAATAAATTGTTGCCATTTCCATGTTACATAATAGGATTGCTTGTTTGTCTATCGCAAATAAAGAATGGTGTGGCAATGAGTTCGCGAGTTCCTTTGGTGTCTAGTAATTGGAAGTACAGTTGCAAATGGGTGGCTTTTTTTATTGAAAAATATGTCCCACCCGATCAACTTCAGGCCCGGTTGAAAGGTTCGGGCCTAAACAAGTCCTCTTGGATTGGCATTAATTTTATTTTGGGCTGGGTTTGGCCCAAAATATGACTGACTTAAAATATGAGAGAAAAAGACACGAAGAATTTCTAGTCATCTCCGATATCCACAACGCTGTTGGAAATCAACGCAACACCATTGAGAAAGCCACGGGCGGCTGAAGCCACCGCTCTCTGCTTCAAAAGTCGAAGCCAATTGGGTGGGCTTCTATTGAAAAGTGTTCCGACCTTTGTCCTTACTCTCCTCATCAAACTCGAACACTATCGACAAATTAATTTTATTTTGGGCTGGGTTTGGCCCAAAATATGACTGACTTAAAATATGAGAGAAAAAGACACGAAGAATTTCTAGTCATCTCCGATATCCACAACGCTGTTGGAAATCAACGCAACACCATTGAGAAAGCCACGGGCGGCTGAAGCCACCGCTCTCTGCTTCAAAAGTCGAAGCCAATTGGGTGGGCTTCTATTGAAAAGTGTTCCGACCTTTGTCCTTACTCTCCTCATCAAACTCGAACACTATCGACAAATTGCCTGTGGGCTTGGGCTCAAGATGGTGTTGTCGCTCCAAATTTTCTTCGATGAAGGAAATTTACTTTTTTTGTTTCTTTAATCTTTCTGATAAGGACACAGGAGCCACATTGAGTCAACTTGGCATTTAACGGTCACATAAGCATTTTTTTTTTCATCTTGTAATGTAAGATCCAATGTTAATGGATAAATCATCGTTCAAGAATTTGATTGCAAAAAAAAAAAAAAAAAAAGTCAAAGACAACATTGCACAAAATTCTAAAGTTTAAGGGTTTTTAGTAGCGTTACACCATATCAAGAAGATAACTTGCAAAAGAAAAGTGGGAAGTTTTTGGCATTGGTCATCTAAACTTTAGCATTGCTATGAAACATTTCTCTCAATGCCTAAGAGATGCATTATATCTCATGTATATTGTGTCATTTTACTACGTGGAGGGCACAATCGTTGGTTTGATTACATCGATAATACAAAGTTTAGGCAAAACAATAATTAAAGACATGGTCGGACTTGAACACAACTTTATGATAAAGCACCGCCTTCTTTCCAATTTTCTCATTTCCTCATTTTTCAAATGCAGAAACCGCAATGTTCTCGTAAATTTGATATCGGTTTCGCGTCTCGTATTACGTCGTGATTACAAGTGAACTGTGATATGGATCAAATCATGTATTTACCATTTCTGTAAGGAATTCGATAGATTGAAAAAAGGAGACTTACTTTTCCAACTTTTCGGCGATCGGTGCCCACACGTGCGACTCGCGCGCTTTGGGAAAAAAGAAAACTCACAAGGAGACAACCGACCCTCGCTAGACCGCAAGCCCAACTTGTCCAGTTGCGCGCTCGACAGTGAGCACCTCCCTCGCCATCACAAGTGGCGAGGTGAGTCCCCCGCCACGTGTAAAGAGGGATGTGCTATGAGCTTGTGAGGTCAGGATCGTAACCGCATATCCGATTCCCCAAAAAGCATACTTGCCCAATGCGTGCACGCAAGAATGTGAAAGAAAAGGAGTAAAAAGGTAGAGTCAAGCTCCGGATCACTAGCTAATCGCTGAAGAACAGGTACGAGTAATGTGACAGGTTTTCTTTTTCTTTTTTTTTGCTGTTTTTTTGGTGTGGCAGTTGGTGTTTAGTTGAATGTAATTGTGTGATTTATCTTTGCATAGTTAAGCATGAGCTCGAGCTCATGCTCTAGCTTAATATGGTAATAGTTGTATAAGGGTCTGCTTTCTTGCATTTGTTTGACTATTTGTATGCCTAGTCTAGTTATGTTGCTATGCTTTTGTGGATTGCTTGATTGAGTGGAATCATGTGCCGGAGTGTTTTGCATCTGTTAGTTAGCGTATTAAAAGAATTATGTCTATTTGGTGGGCTGACTTGAGATTAGAAAGCCTTAAAATTCTAGAAATAGCTATGATGGAGAACGGCGATGTAAATGTTTGCAATCGACCATATGAGAATCGAACCATTCTCATGAATGTTATTGCAAAGTTCACGAAACTTTCAACATAGGATGTTGAACATATTCTCGTGAAGAGTTTGTCTGTAAGTATACTTTAAGGTTTGGATAATGGTCGCATTAATGAGTATTCATTGTCTCTTTATCACCTGTGAAGAGCTCTCAATGATTGAAAATGAATCAAACAATGCTTCTCTTCTTGATTCTTCATCCATAATTAAAATGGAATATGAGAATCGAACCATTCCCATGAATGTTATCGTAGAGTGCGCGGAACTTTCAACATAGGATGTTGAACATATTCTCGTGAAGAGTTTTATGTAAGTATATTTTAAGATTTGGATAATGGTCGCATTAATGAGTATCAATTGTCTCTTTATTACCTGTGAAGAGCTCTCAATGATTGAAAATGAAGCAAACAATGCTTCTCTTCTTGGTTCATCATCCATAATTAAAATGGAATATTCAGGTGTGTGTGTATATATATTTTTCCATTGGTAATATGAGGTCTGTTGCACATGGCTGGGGATTCCGTAGGTCAAATTTACTACGTGGCCGACTGGACAATTGGCTAAACAAAATACACACGGCTTTGTTATCTATTGAAGCAAGAACACCAAATCTTATCGCTTCATGATTGCTCCTACATTCCTGTTCTCTGTTTTGCAAATATCTTCTTATTTGAATTGAAAGAAGAGAGAAAAATGAGCCACTTTGTAGCAAGGTGCTTGGTCAGGCTCTTGTGCATCTTAATTTACTTGCTTGGTGCTTCATTCTTTTATGCCTAATTCTCCTCCGGAATCATTATACTTCCTCAAGTCTAAGATTAGTCCTAAGGAATGTCTTAAAATTGTGGCAACTCAGTTTTATCCTTTGAATGTTCATTGGAACATAATTAGAAGACCACCATGTATTCAAGCAAATACATGACTTACTAAGCACCAATCAGAAATTAGAAACCAGCGAAAGAGCTCCGGCGTAAGGTTATGACACACTTTGCCCTTCATGAGACTCTGCACCAGGAGTTCAACCAAACCCGCCATCCAAAGTTTTGCGACTCACTATATAACCTATAGCCTTCTCCACATTTATTGAATCTTCGGAGGGAAATGAGCATCAACTTCGCCCCATATATCCGCAGAGAAAGATCCATCTTTGTTTTGCAGTGCTTTGATGTCTGAATAATTGTTCAGGCACAACAATGTAGAGCATTTAATACCAGAGATTATCCAACAAAAGCAACTTCGATCTCCATAGAGAGAGCCCCCTCATCAATGTTTGGCTTGCAATACTCACACTATAAAGTAACCTTAATCAAAATTTTACAACATTTAAAAAGTTGACATAATCTGAGCTCTTACATGGAAACAGAACCTAAGGTAAGTTTATTACTCTCATGATGTTGAAAACATAAAAACATAAAATAATACCAAGGAACTTGCATCTATGTAAGAGTTTGGCAAATTAGGATACTTCATTCCAAAGGATACAATCTGTCTCCTTGTTGATGTCAAGAACATGTAACTTGTCAAAAAGGGGCCAAAACTTGCATGGCACTGAGCGTATACAGCAGATGCGGAACATGTCCCGTGTTTCCACCAAAGACACTTGTAAAAGCAGCCGTAGGTGACATGCACTTTGTCCCTTAGAGTGAAGCTATAATAAAAGATGAATAAAGCAACACTAATCACCCCTAAGATGCGGTCATTATTGTAATAAAGGCAATCTGTTAATCCCGAGCTAAAATGTTGATCGTTCTTTCAAATACTGCATGTTTTTCGTGGGTACTTAAGAAAGAAGCCAAGAGACAAATAACTACAAACCAGACTCATGCTAGCATTGCAGGTTCCACAAAACAACTTCATTTGAATCCATGGTGTCAAGTTTTCAAGAAGATCTAGAGTGGTCAATCCCCAATATGCTCCATTCAATCTCAGGTGCTCCATAACCACTAACTCAAAACTATCCTTTTTCTGAGTGCAAGATCAACCCAAAAACTCAAATCAGTAAACTCCGAAATGTGAATAGCAGGTCCAGATAAGCCAAGTCATTTTCAGTAACTGGCAAGAAGTGGACAAGAAAACAAGAAGAGGATTGTGAAATTTCATACCTACCTTTTCAACGGACAATATGTACTTGACATGTTTATTGCCAGCGAGCTCCCCCATCTGTCAATAAGAAACTACGTATCTTTGAACATGGAATCAAATCTTGCACATGCCACGTAAGATCTCAGCAACTCAAGCGCAAAAAGTATACTATTACAAAATTATGTGAGGTCATCAAGGATCATGAGGATCCTATATATTTAACAACACATTATGTTCAACTTTGTTTTGAACAATCGCATGCATATTGAAAATGAAAAGTGGGAAAGAAGCTCATCTCCATTTCTAATAGGAGAAGATGTTTCCATGCTCAAATTACTCGCATTCCCAATATCCGACTCAAGCATAAAATAATCTGCAGTTCAAAGAAAGTAGGCCATTTAGACCAACAAGCAAATTCAACTGAAGCAATTCAACGGACACCCATCAGCAATTACCACTCAAAAACAACCACGACATAACATTTTTGAAATCTCAATTTCACCTCCTTACACTACTATCTATCTTGATTACCAAAACAGATCTTTCTTATTTTCTAGCCACCCGAGCTAGAAACCGCACAACTCCAGGTTAAAGACGATCTAACCAGCAAAAACAGTCACAACATCGACAAAAATCAACGCAAATTAACTTAAACAGAATAAAAAAGAATCAAATTGAAGAGCAGAAGCATCCGGCGCGACGATTCAAAGCGGAAAACACGCAGAAGTTCCCAGAAGACCTTACCGGTCGATCGAAAAAGATGAACTTGAGTGAAAATGAAGACGTGGGTTTGATTCCGAAACCCGAAAACGCTATTCGCTCGACTGAAGATTCCGAGTCTTCCAACTCGGCTGGACCGTTGGCTTCCTTTCGCAACGGGCTTCGATCTTCTTGAGGAACGAAGGGCTTCTTTTGTTTCGGAAATCAAAAGCTTAAGAGGCTTTGGGGCTGACAAAATTTGGGCCCATTTTATTGGCTAGATTTTACGGTCTATTATTATATAAAAGAATATAATATTTTTTTTCGGTCCACTCGACTAAGTATGAGATGGAGTAACTGCCAATCAATTTAAAAAATTAGGCTGATTGGAAACTAGGTCCACGTTTAATATTGATCACTTGCGAAAGCCAATGAAACTTGTCGTCGAAGGATTCATTTATGTGTGGGAGGGGTTAGATTTCCCACAACTTTCTTTCGGTACCACATTTTCCAATTTCATCCTTTAAATTCAATTCTCAAATAATTCCTAACATTACTTCTGCGACTTGTGATATTTTTAGAGATGTCATCAGGGAAATTCCTTTGTCATTTTATGCCCTGGCATGACTTCATGTGCCATGTTCGTTTGCTTACCCTATCCATCTTGGTGGAGGCAGCCTTGCCTTAATCCAAGCTCAACGATGTGGCTGGCAACCAAAACACCTTCCCTTCGAGCTCGACGGCCCCTCTTGACAATATCCATGTCGCCCAGGAAACAAATCGTTTTTTTGTGGTTTGGCTTAATTTCAACTTTTTTGAAGCCAAACCAAACCGCGATACCGCATTGTATAAATGATTGATATTGCTAATTATTTTACCATTTATACATGAAATAGCTATTTAAATAGGTTTGATTTTCACTGTGTGAATTTATTAATTGTTATCAACGCAGAATGCTAATACCTAAATTTTTTGAGATTGCACATTTTTTGCATCCTCATTTATGGCATTTAGATAGTACCAACATTTTGTTAGGAATAATGCATTCGCACCAAAGAAAACGTGAAACCTGACTACGAATTTCATTTAAATTAGTCCGCTTGTGAATTGAATTTGAGTGGATCCCAACACGCAAAATGTGCCATGAATTCATCTGAACTTCCGAGTCCAAGCCCGCACGACCCTGGCTCCCTTTCATGGGCTCGACCAAGAGGTAAATATGCGACAGACTTATCCGACCAGCACAAGTGAAAAGGAATTATGCTGCACGTGTGAAAAGAAAGACGAAAGAAGAAAGGAAATAAAATCAAAAACCTGCGTGGATTTTTGTGTTAGTTCATGTTGATTGTTCCTCGTGTCTCAGCAAGCATAAACATGGAAATATAAATAATCTACATGATGTGATTCAATTTGAACACTTCAGACCTGTAACAGTGTAGAAATTTTTTTTAATAAATATTTAATTTCGGCAATAAGCATAGATGTACTCATCCACCCTTGATTTCGCATATTGTGGAATGGTTTTGCTTTAATTCATAGCATTATACCGCTTTAGTTCTCTTTATTTTCTGGTGTTTATTAACTCGTTCCCACAAGAAGTTTAGGTTGAAATTCCAACGCAACATAGTGCAAATTTTCACGAAAATCTGGGTTTATATAACATATTATTTTGGTATCTAGTTTCTAGTTCAAATTTATCTCAGCACTTAGTTATTTTTTAGTTTAATTTCGTTTCACTACAATATATATATATAGAAGGGGTTAATGTGAAAAAGCAAAAAAACAGATAGATTTTATTAAAAAGAAATATACATCTAGGAGGATAATTTAGGAATCATGCATAATCATAAATAGATTTTGTTTTCTTAACATTGCATTGCACTTTATATAGCATTAAGTAGATTTTATTTCTTGATGTAATACTTCATTTTAGGAAAGTAGTTTATATATATTAATGAAGTATCAGTTATTTACTTTCTGGTTTTAAGCCATAGTTTATTTTGGAGATTTTACACTGAGTTTCTATTAATAGCTCAAGGGGCATGTCCCGGAACCTTATAACAATGCTTTTATTGATTTTTTTCCCTGATACGGGTTGGGTCCTTTATTTTCCTACCTTTTATTTGCTCTATTTGTCTCAGTATTAGTAAATTTTATACGTGTTTGCTTGAGTGAATTTATGCATGATCACCTACCTTTCTCAACATTGAGAATAAAATGGGTAACTAAGATTGGGAAGACCGCGTGAATAATTGTTTTAATAAAAAGAGAAAATATACAGCATTAGGCTTGAGATATATCTTGCCTAATCAAGTCTCCTGACCCACAAATCTCATGTTTGCAGAAGTAAGACAGATTCCCGCATTTTACTTGACTCCTAATTGGTTCATAAAAAAATTAGTGGTGAATCTCAATCAAACGAAATAATTAATAGAAACAAGTTGAGATTGATTGTGCCAAGAGCAAGCATCACCTCGCAAGAGGGGCGATTTGTGCTTGCTTCGTGATCCAGCAACTTCCTCGGGGATTTCGCTTTAGAAGTTTCGTGACATGGAATTTTTTTTTTTCTCATAAAATTACAAATGATGAAGTGGAAAACTAAAGAAGAAAGAATGATTAAGCCAAATCAAACCCAAAAAAAAAAAATTGGTCTGGCTTGGTTTGATCTTTAACTATAATACAGTCTAGCTTGGTTCCTCTTTTCTTCAAACCGTATTTATCATTGAAAATAAAACAAGTGATTAAATAAAATATACAAAAAAAAAAAAAATAATTAGAATATCAAATTTATGTGATTTGGTTGTGTGATCTATGTTCACAAGGAAAGAAGCACACAATTCCATTATAGATAAAATTACAATGCAATGAAGATTATAATTTTATTCCAGTCGTTCAGATACCTTGGTGTTTTTATCCCTTAAGTACAACTAATAACTCTATGGGGCTGCATGGTAACGTTCATGTTCTTTTTTTGTTCAAGGGAACAGAAAAAAAAAAGTGTTTCTGTTCCGGGGAACAGTTTTTGAACAAAAGAATGCGTTTGGTAATGTTTGTTCCGGAAATAAAAAATGAATAGAAACACGTTTGGTAGATTTTATTCTTTTTTGTTTCTTTTAATTTTTTAATATTTTTATTTTATTTTTCATTTCTTTTTATTTTTTTCTTCTTTCAGCCGGCAGCCTCGCCCAGCCACGGTGAGGCTCGCCCAGATCCGGCGAGGCGCCGACGCTTCGGCGAGGTCGTCGACCCTCGACGGCATCACCGACCAAAAAAAAAAAGAAGAAGAAAAGAATAAGAAGAGAGAAGAGAGAAGAGAGAGAAGAAGAAGTGTTTCTTCAAAATCGTTTCTGGAACAAGAAGTAAGTTTTTCTTTTTGTTTCTTTTTTTGGTTTCAATTTTGTTCCAGGAACAAAAAAACAAAAAAGGAACAGAAACGTAACCAAACGTTTCTGTTCCTTTTTTGTTCCCAGGAACATAAAAACAAAAAAAGTGTTCAGAAATAGAAACAAGAAGTGTTTCCATGCAGGCCTTATGTTTTTTACCCTCATAATTTCTTTTGAAATAATATCTCAATTTGCATATTAACACAAGATTTAATCAGCTTTAATTTTGACTAACTTCACTGATGGATTTATGAGATGGGCTTAAGGCCCGTCCGCCCATGCTGGGCCTAAAAGGCCCGGCCCACGGGAATAGGGCCCGTGGAGGGGGAAGGTATAAAAGGGAGGAGAGAGAGAGAGAAGACAACGTTTTAGAAATAACGTACGTCTTTTCTTCTTACGCTCTCTCTCTCCCAAATAGAAAAACAGTAAGCAAACGGCAACACTGTCTTCCCTTTAAGGCGTCATCGGATTAAACCAGGGCCAGATTTTCTTCCTCTATCGGCGTCGGTGTCTAATCTGTGGCTAACAAGGTACGCTCGACTCCGTGGTGTGCTTTACGATCGGTGATACGTGTTTTCCCGGGCTTCGTCTTCCGCATTGATTTAGGGGTTCGATTTAGTGTCGAATCCGGTTTTCGGGATAGGTCATTCCCAACATTGGTATCAGAGCCCTGTTTCACGTCTTTCCCGATCAATTCTGATGTTTTTGATTGATTTTTCGCGAAATCCCTTCGGCCGTACGGAACCGGGCGAAAATCCCGACACCCGAGCGCTTTTCGCCCTTTTTTCTGAGATTTCGTAAGTCGAAATCAAATTCTGAAGGCACTGGGAGAAGCGCGACGTTGAGACGAGTCCGGCGATGTGTCGATCACCGCCGGAAGCCGCTGCACGCGCCCACACGCGCGGCTGGAAGGCGCTGCGCGTGGGCGCGACGCGCCTGAAAGCGCTGGCTTCGCCAGCGCGTGCGTGCCGGCGACCGACGAACTGGCACGCGCCGGTCCACGGACCGACGCGTGCTGACGTCACCCGCTGACGTCATCGTGACGTCACCAACGGTCGATAACCGTCGGGGATGACGTCATTGATGACGTCAGCGCCGACGACGGTTGGCCGGCCGGTCACCGGCCGGCGACCCCGACCCGACTCGCGAACGAGGCACGCGCCCGGCATGTGCCGGATGACGTCTGCGTGACATCATCCCCCGCACGCGCGAGGCACGTGCGGTCGGTCCGTGCGAGCGGTCCGACCGGTTCGACCGTCGCGACCGGTCCGACCCGTTCTCCCATTGACCCGACCCGTTGACCGTTGACCGTTGACTTGATCGTTGATCGTTGACCGATCGTTGACTTTGACCGTTGACCCGAAAAAAAAAAAAGAAAAAAAAAAGAATTTGTTTTCTTTTTCAGTCATGCCTATGTGGATTATAAGTAATCCATTTTTTAATTCTGCATTTGTTGCATGAATTTTGGGAAATTATGTATTTTCTCTTATATTAATTATGGATTATAAGTGATCCATTTTAGTTCTGCATTTGTTGCAGGAACTATGATGCGTTATGCAAGGATACCTGCAATCCCAAGAACGGACGAGGGAAATGCAAGACTTAAAAGGCTGATGTTAGAATTAGCTAATTATCGGTGGCATGATGGTGATTTAGTATCATATGTGGTCAGGGTCAATCAGATGATACAGGAAATCATCAATAATGGTTATCTTATGCCGGATTTTGAGAAGATGCCGGCTTTGTTGAACACTCTTCCACCTGAATGGCAAGCAGTGTTAGATCGGCTATGGGAGGTCAACGTGGTTCCGGGTTATAGGAGGATGGTGGAAGCTTTTGTAAGAGAGTACTATAGGATTGAGTTGGCCAAAACTTCAACCCTTAGATTGTGCGCTACGTGGCGCAGAGTGAATGCGCCTTGGTGGCGACATGAGAGCTCTCCAAAAGTTTTTCCATGGTTGGCAAATGTACCTTCAGTTTTCTCAGATGTTTTGGCTAATAGATTAGAAGGGACATTCCCTAATTATTTCTTAGATTAATTGTGAGATTTTTTATAGATGTAAATATCTCTTTCCATGTTGATATTTTTCTTTGTATATATTGCTTAGTGTAATGTATAGTTGTATTATGTGAAAGCTTGTTGTTATTCTATTAGATGTTAGATAATATTTGCTTTCTACCGCTGACGATTGCTGTGGGTAGTTAGCTGTGGGTAGTTATAGAAGTTTTTGTAACTTCATAGAATTGATTTTGCATATGACAATCATATTAATGATAGTTTTAAGTTAGGATTTTTGGAGGATGATTGGAAACGTAGTGACCTTTTGATTCTGAAGCCTTACTTGAAATTATTCATTAATATGATGGGTCTATGTAAATAGGGATGCATAAATGATAGGCATTAATTATTCATGCATGTATGTCTGATGTGTTCAGAACGATAGTTCAGCAACTAAGAATGTAATTGCTGATATGAACGGCTACAATTGTGAAATATTGAATATGAAGATTCAATATGTGCTGGAAAAGCAAGAAGCACTAGAAGCTCTTGACCATGTTATGGAAGATCTTGAGAATGTTGTGCACCACCTTGAGCTAGTAGAGGACCGCCTAACGGTATTTGAGCCGAAAATGGACATTTGCTATGCCGGTTCTAGCTCAGAAAGGGCTTTGTGCTCTAAGCGCAAATGTATTGATTCGTTCGATATGTGGGAATGCAAAGGATCAAGTCCTTATTGTAAGAAATCAAGAATTAACCAACAAGAGAGAGGAAAGCGTCCTCAAGTGAAGAAAATGTCAAGGGTGTGATGTTACAATTGTGACAAGAGAGGTCATTATGCTCGTGACTGTCGTGAGCCAAAGAAGCTATACACCTCTTGTACATTTGAGAACTTTGCTTATGTGTCAAGTTCTGCATTATAGGCTGAATCCAATCCTTTGTGGAATGTAGATTCATGAGCGACAGACCATGTAGCAAAGGATAGAGGATCCTTTGTGGAATTCCGACGAGTACCAACTGGAACTGAGTGGATCCATATCGGAAACAACTCTAGAGCTGATGTAAAGGAATTGGCACCGACCAATAGAACATGCATGGTGGACGCATCTTGATGTTCTATATGCTCTGGAGATTCGTCGAAATTTAGTGTATGTCTTAGTGTTGGTTAAGCTTGGTTTTGGTATGAACTTCCATAATAAATGTGTAGATTTGTGTTTAGATACAAACTACTATGGTTGTGGTCACTTTCTAGATGGTTTTATTGTACTAAATGTTGACTGTGATGATGTCAATATGTTATCCCCTTGTTTCACGTCTTCTATCTTATATGATAATGATGTGAATATGATGGCATGCTAGACTTGGTCATATGGGCCAACAACATATGAAAAGACTAGCTAAAAAGGGTTTATTGGGCAATATTGAAAAAGTTGATTTGTCCATATGTGAGCATTGCCTAGTAGGGAAAATGACAAGGAAACCATTTGGAAAAGGTAAAAGAGCTAACGTTCCTCTGCATTTAATCCATTATGACGTTTGTGGTTCAATGAATGTGAGAGGAAGGCATGAGACTGTTTACTTCATCACTTTTAATAGATAATTATACTCGATTCGGATGTGTCTATTTGATTTCTCATAAATCTGAAGCATAAGTTGTTTCAAAAGGTTTATGAACTTGGTTGAAAATCAATTAGACAAGAAAATAAAAGCATTTAGATCCGATCGAGGTTGATAATATTTATCTGATGAGTTCAGAAAATTATGTGATGAAAAAGGAATAGAAAGACAGTTGTTTATTCCATATACTCCTCAACAAAATGGTGTTGCAGAGAGAAGAAACAGAACCCTACTAGAAATGGTTAGGTCCATGATGGCATATGCTAACTTACATATCACTTTTATGGAGTGATGCGTTGTTAACTGCTGCCTAAATACTTAACCGGGTGCCTTCCAAATCAGTTAGTTCCACTCCATATGAGTTATGGATAGGTAGAAAACCGGACTTAAGTTTACTTAAGCCATGGGGTTATGCCGTCTATACTCATATGTTCTCTCACGAGTTTGGGAAATTGAGTCCCATATAAAAGTAGAGTATTTTAATGAGATACTTCGAACACTCAAAAGGGTATGTGTTCGTAGGTGAGCAGGAAAGCGGGAGAATAACTGAATTTGAATCACAGGATGTCACATTCTTAGTAGATGAATTTCCTAAGAAGGGCGAAATAGGGGAAGATTACTTCCTATTTGAAACCTTGGATTAAGATTATGATATTAGTGGTGTTTATCCAAGTGGGAGTAATATGAGATGTGATGAATTGAATTCAACTCATTCTCAATTGCAACCACCTGATGTGACGACATCATCATTACCTAATCCAAGTGGGAGCATAATGGGGAATGATGTGCTAAGTGTACAATCTCCCATACGGTGAACAAGTCGCTAAAGTATTCCCCGTCGATGTTTTGACATTGAAAGGGAAACTTTTATGGTTGCTCCACAAGATGAGGATGAGCCAAGAAATATTAATGAGGCTCTGAATTGCCCTAGTAAGAAAAAAATGGATTAATGCAATGGAAGAGGAAATGGAGTCAATGAAATCAAACCAAGTTGGAACCTGGTTGATCGCCAAAAGAACGCAGAGCTATTGGGAACAAATGGGTTCTCAAAATAAAGCGAAAGGCTGATGGCTCAATTGAAAGGCATAAGGCTCGCCTTGTGGCGAAGGGGTATAATCAATAGGAAGGAATTGATTATGAAGATATTTTTTCTCCTATAGTAAGATTTGCCTTGATTCGCATAGTTCTTGCTATAATGGTTAGTATGGATCTTGAGTTACATCAAATGGATGTAAAGACTGCTTTCCTCAATGGAGAATCAGAGGAAAGAACATATATGGAACAACTTGCTGGTTTCATAGTGAAAGGCCAAGAAGAAAAGGTATGTCGACTTTGGGGGTCGATATATGGTCTTAAGCAGTCGTCAAGACAATGGTATATACGTTTTCATAATGCCATAATGGGATATGACTTTACAATGATAGATAAGGATCATTGTGTATATATCAAAAGATCCTAAGATCAATTTGTAATCATATCATTATATGTTGATGATATACTAATTGCCGGAAGCAATATGGAGTTAGTCAATACTGTCAAAAGTTGGTTGTCTTCCAAATTTTGAATTGAATGATATGGGATTATAAACCCATTGACGCTCCTATTGCAAAAGGTGAAGGATTGAGCCATAAACTGTGTCCAAGGACTCCACAAGAGAAGGAACAAATGAAACATGTTCCTTATGCTAGTGCTATTAGAAGCTTGTTGTACGCTATGATGTGTACAAGACCTGACATATGTTTTGCAATTGGAATGGTGAGTAGATACTAATCCAATCCAGGTCAAGCACGTTGGGAAGCCGTTAAGTGAATACTGAGATATCTAAAGTGGACTGCTGATTATATGTTGAGTTATTATGGAAAGGATCTGCGACTCTAAGGCTATTCGATGTTGATTGGGGAGGAGATTTAAATGAAAGGAAATCTACCTCTAGGTTTGTTCTCTTACCGAATAATGGCACCATGTGTTGGAGCAAAGTAAGAAACAAAAGTATATAGCCTTGTCCACGATGGAATTGAGTTCGTGGCATTATCGCCAGCCAAGTATAAGAAGATGTTTGGCTTAAGAGATTATTGGATCATTTAGGTGTTATTGGAAGTGCTGCAGATTTGTTATTAGTTAACTATGATAATCAAGCAGCAAAAGTGTACACCAAAGATCCAAAATATCATGGCAAGACCAAACATATTGATACCAAGTATAACTTTGTCAAGGATATGATTGCACGAAAAGATGTGAACTTAAAGTACATACTACGCATAGAATGGTAGCAGATCCTATGACAAAGCCAGTACCTAGAGATGTGTTTTGTGGCCATATGAAATCTCTAGGACTGCGTAGAGGCTAATGTACTGAATATTATAATTTTTCCCTAAGTGTTCACATATGATGAATTTATGTTTTTTCATCATTAATGCCTATGAATCTTTGTTTGATCTTTATGCATCTTAATGCTCAGTGCATTACTTTAAGTTAGAAGAAGTATGTCGGACAGATGAGATTAGCCCACTCACACGGGTAATCGCCTCTATTTACTGTGTGATAAATAGAGATGAGACTGTTTTTAAGCTTATTATCTAGGTGATAATTGAGAGCTCAAGCTTAAAACACGTATGTCACCTTAACTAGGTGTTAAGATGAGGACATAATACTTACTATGCCCGAAAGTAAAATACCCCACATGTTTTACTTTATCGTTTAAGATGCCGAGATGTGAGTTCGATGAATTTAGTGAATGAGTAGATACGTGAACTCAAGTTAGACATTGGGTATGTCTCCGAACTATCATCTGTACGGTATTGAAAGGTGTAGACATACGCTCCATGGGAAATGAGTTAATACCGTAATACGTATTTCATACTACGTATGCATGAGACGACCAATAAGAGTGGCAAAAGTTTGATCTCAACTTTTTATGTCGTGTGAGACTCTTGAGGAAAAGAGTTCCTCAATTTTTAGTCCCCTCATGACTCTTACTTATTCTCAAGATTTCTATTTAGTGTTTGCTATCTTAGGATGTTGCCAATGGTCATGATTTTGATTCGATCTAATGGGGCATTTCTAGAAAAGCAAGCTGGACTGAAATTGAGAGTTTGAAAGAAAGAGGAAGATCGATTTTGGAGAATCACATTATAGTTTTGTATTCACCAGTTAACCAATTATGATTGTCTTTGTGATAATCATAATTGTGAATACAATATATATATCATTATTTAAAAGAGATCAGAAGAGATATAAATGTGATCGATCGATCTAGGGTACTGCATACTAAATCTACTCGAAGTGTGATGCCTATTATGAGCAATTATATATTCCTAACGGATGTATAGCAACGAGCTCTCAAAGTATCTTTGGTCGCACGGATTATTCACCGGTATGAATGTTGAAGAGAGGTAAAGAGAATTACTGTTCGGCCCACCATGTGCGAGTGGGAGATGATGGATTTATGAGATGGGCTTAAGGCCCGTCCGCCCATCTTGGGCCTAAAAGGCCCGGCCCACGGAATAGGGCCCGTGGAGGGGGAAGGTATAAAAGGGAGGAGAGAGAGAGAGAAGACAACGTTTTAGAAATAACGTACGTCTTTTCTTCTTACGCTCTCTCTCTCCCAAATAGAAAAACAGTAAGCAAATGGCAACACTGTCTTCCCTTCAAGGCGTCATCGGATCGAACCAGGGCCAGATTTTCTTCCTCTATCGGCGTCGGTGTCTAATCTGTGGCTAACAAGGTACGCTCGACTCCGTTGTGTGCTTTACGATCGGTGATACGTGTTTTCCCGGGCTTCGTCTTCCGCATTGATTTAGGGGTTCGATTTAGTGTCGAATCCGGTTTTTGGGGATCAGTCATTCCCAACATTCACGAAGAAAACTTTTTTGAATCAAACCCTTAAGAGGAAATTTTCAATCTCCTCAGTGCAGTCCTCGGAGCTCTCGTTAAGAGCCCTTCCTCTTCGAATTTAAAGAGAAAATTCACTAGAAGAAAATAAAGAAGAAGAAAGGAAACAATGCCTGGCCATCGTTAAAAGACACCATTACTGCAACTTTCTTCGTCGTTTTCGTTTCCCTTCTGTACTGTCCGACGTCAGCTGCGGCCATAATCACTCTGTCTTTTTCCCTTTCTTCGACCAAGCAAAGTCGTCCTCTTATGGTCAAGACCAACACGGCCTCTCTTTCTTTCCACGCCCAAAATCAGATTTTTTTTTTTTTAATTCAAAAATTCAAAGGCACCAAGAAGAAAGGCGAAAGGGCGTGTGAAATGGTACATCTCCATAATTGTATTCAATCGACCAAAAAGCTGGTACATCTCCATAATTGTCCTCCATCTGATTTTTCATGAAGCCATCAACTTTATTCACTATCAATCGAGAGAAAATATTGGGTGGTCCGGGACCACCACGTCAGCGTGGTCCCCGGCCACTCACGAGATGCCATGTGGACGGGTGGGCCCCACTTGTGTCTTATGCCTTCTTCCCCTCTCTCTCCTCTTCCTAGCCTGCCGATGTCCTCTCTCCTCCTAGCCTGCACGCTCTCTCTCTCCTGTCAGAGCATTTATTGCGGACGTTTTTCTCTTTCCTTCGTTTGAGAAAGAAAACACCGTTCGGACGCACGTCCCTCTCCATTTCTAACCTTTCGAATTTTTGAATCTGAAATTCTCTCTCTGCGCTCGTTCCCCTGCCGTCGCCGAGCATCAAGCGGCCGTTCCCCTGCCGTCGCCGATGAACCACACTACGGCCGCAGCTACTCCGGTGCTCGCTCGCTTCTCTCTTCGGGCTCGTTGCTGCTCCGTCGTTCGTTCCGGCGTTCCCGGGGTCGCAGATGCAGCACGCGGAGGAGAAGCAGGCCTCTTCGAGCTCCCCTCAACGTCGGCGAGCGTCGCCCGCCGAGCGAGACCCCCACACACCGGAAGGCTCGGAGGCGAGGTTGCTGGAGAAGCTGGTGCCGTACGCGAAACGCGACGCCGACGGCCCTCCACCTCCGCCGGTTGCCTCCGGGTTGAATGGGACGGTGAGTGTGGACGAGTCCGTCGGTAATGATTTGTCTGCGAAGAATCCTAAACTGTGTGCTGGTTTGTATGAGCACAAAGGTTATAAGAGCAAGTGCGAGTATCTGATCGCCAATCCTGAGTGTAACGCCGGTGGGTTCTTCCATTACATTTCGTTCTTCTACTGTGATTGCGAGAAATTCACGGGTGTGGGGTATGCCGTGCTGGCACTGTGGCTGGTTGCTCTGTTTTACTTGTTGGGCAACACTGCAGCAGATTACTTCTGTTGTAGTTTGGAGAAGCTTTCTAGTCTTCTGAAGTTGCCGCCCACGGTTGCAGGGGTTTCTCTGCTTCCGCTTGGTAATGGGGCTCCTGATGTGTTTGCCAGCATTGCCGCATTTATGGGGAAAGATGCAGGGGCAGTGGGTCTCAATAGCGTATTGGGTGGTGCTGTTTTTGTTACTTGTGTTGTCGTCGGGGCTGTTTCTTTCTCTGGGGCAGAGCAGATGGTCCAGATTGATAGGAGGTGTTTTATCAGAGATTGTTTGCCGGTTGCTCTTCACTTTGATTTGCCTTGGTATTATTTTGACTGTTGGCGAGGTCAGTGTTGGGGGTGCTATTGCATTTGTTTCCATATATGGGCTATATGCCTTTGCAGTTGCCGCCAATGAGATGCTGAGGAAACAATCCAGGAAATTAAGGCTAGATTCTGTTACGCCTTTACTTCCTGTCAGAGGAAGTATCTTTTCTCAAGGAAGTGAGGAAGACGAATCTATTTATGCCTCACTGATTGAGTCAAACTCTGATGGTGATGTACCTCATCTGCAAAGCGAGTTGCCGCACTGGATGTGGGCTTCAAATGTTGCAATTTATTCAAATGAGGCTGTCAAAGTGAATCCGGATAGCCCAAAGCAGTTTTTGGGGTTGGAATGATGATGAAATGGCCAATGGAAATTCTTCCTTCACATGGTCGAAATTATTTTCTCTACTGGAGATGCCGCTGACACTACCAAGGCGGCTGACAATCCCTATAGTCGAGGAAGAAAGATGGTCAAAGACATATGCTGTCGCCAGTGCTTCATTAGCACCTATTTTTTTGGCATTTTTATGGAACACGCAAGACAATGTTGGAAATCTGAGCAGAGAAATCGCATATGCTATTGGCATATGTGCTGGGGGCGTACTTGGTGTTTTTGCATTTGTGTACACCAGAGCTGATCAACCACCACGCAAGTTCTTATTTCCTTGGGTCTTTGGGGGATTCTTCATGAGTATAATCTGGTTCTACATAGTCGCAAACGAGCTTGTTTCTTTGCTGGTAGTGCTGGGTGTTATTTTTGGCATAAATCCTTCTATCCTTGGTTTGCCAGTTTTGGCCTGGGGAAACTCTATGGGTGATCTGATGTCAAATGTAGCATCGGCAATGAATGGTGGAGATGGTGTGCAGATTGCAATGTCGGGTTGTTATGCTGGGCCTATGTTTAACACACTTGCTGGTCTGGGAGTTTCACTGTTTCTTGGAGCCTGGTCTAGTAGACCTGCATCATTTGTAGTCCCCCAGGATAGCAGTCTATTTTACACGATGGGGTTTCTGATGAGCGGAATTCTTTGGTCACTCATCGTCTTGCCCCGACATGACATGCGACCGAACAAGATGTTGGGGATCGGCCTTATGTCAATTTATCTGGTCTTTCTGGTTTCAAGGTTAATCACATCTATGGGTGTGGTCTCATTGAATGGTCTTAGTTGACGGTCAAGTCATGAGGCATGGGAACTCTGGTCAGGGTAATGTGTTTTAAAATATGGATGCCCCCTTCTCGCCACAGAGACTGCTTTGTGCCTGTTGCCTGGATCATGTAGCTCATTTTAGTGTTGCACATTGGAAAAGTTACATAAGAATAGTTGAGCTGTAAGCTGGGCCTTAAGAATGTATCCATTCGATGTACAGTCTTGAATTATCTTTGTGAGAGTCCATCATCTCCAAATGCTGCTGCTTTTTTCATATTGAAGGTCGACATAGGATACTTGTGAGATTGGCTTGTGACATGCTATCTGTGCTTCTGACACCATTGTTATTTCTCATTTTCAGAAGAACGTAGAAACTGTCAGATTGCAAATGAATGAACGAATAAATGACACAAAGTATCAGATCATAAATATGTTTTGTGTTTTGGATTGGAATGGTTACTTTTCAGCTAGTGATTGGAGAAACTAGCCAGCACATTACCGGACCTAGATGTAGCTACATGCAGGGTAAGAGTGAGAAATGTGGCTCGGTTATATGGAAATTCTGTCTTTTTCGTTCTGGTAATGCATATTTCCTCCCTTTGTTCTGGTTGGCACCGCACATCCTAGACAGAAGAATGTCACAATCAATAACGAAAGCAGAGAGGTTGCCAATATGGAGCAAGCGTCTTGCACCATACCCATATCCCTATGCAATTGCCGATTCGAGTAAAATGGATCTGCAATGAGTTAAGTTTGCAATCAAAGCGGCAATTGATGGTATTCGTATGACTGTATGAGTTCAAGTTTGTCTTTTGCTGTCAGTTCGACGAATGAAGGCATGATCATGGTATGTTTTATGTTATCTTGTTCTTTTGTGTGATGCACTCTGATCGAGCTTAAAAAGCACTTACAGTGCTGTGATAGGGTGCTTCTAAACTAACTTAACTAGAAAATTCTCATGTTAGGCGAACTCTTTTTTTTTTTTTTTTTTTCTGTGGGTTGTGGTGCTTTGAGCAACACTGCGCTTGCTGACACCATCGACTATATAGGATCAGCTTACCAATGTTTTATTCATGCTAAATGGGCGATCATGACTTAGCCTGAATTTAGTTTCCTCCTTAAGTTCTCATTTAGTTTTGTTATGTAAAACGGGAGCAAGAGCTAGCAGTCGCTGCTAGCCAGCTTGCAGAGTGCAATAGTCGACTTCTTCGCAGATTCCGATCCAATGTGCAATCACACGGATGAAGGATTACTAAGCCGCGAAAACAAGCTGCACCATTTAAACAGCCCACCGGTCCTCTTTTCTGCTGAACAAAGATGAAATAATCATAGTTTAAGAATTTGATTATTCAACTAGCTGAGGCAGGAAGATGAAATGAGTGAGGTGAGATAGGAAGAGTGTCTACTTTGATTTTTCGCCTTGTGAATAAACAACCACCGTTGTAAATGCATTCATGACATCTCTGAAACCGACACTCGTGAATCTCAACTATAGCGGTACATAACTCAGATTTTTGAATAATATAAGGTTTCAATTCCTTTATAGCATGTGGATGTCCAGATTGCTTAAAGTTGCCAATTGTCTTGTTTGGTGTTAGTGAGTTGTAGCAAAGGTCGCAAGCTCATCTTGGCCCCTGGCAATCCCATGGCGGGCCACCTAGAAGAGTACACATGCCCCAAACTTTCCGCCAGACAAAATAATTAGCGACTTTCGTGACCATTTTAGTTTGACTTTTAATTTTTTTTTCCTTAGGAAAAACCTTTAGCTAGACCGTTTGGCAACTTGGCATTCAGTTTTTCCACTAAATCAAATCAGAGGTGGAAAATAAAATGAAAAGGAGTTGCGTAGGAGCAATACGAAAATTAAATAGAATGAGGTATCGGGTTTGGACGCCAAATTTCTTTTGCTCAATAAGACAATGAGATTTTAAACTAGGTGTGTGCAAAGTTTGATGGATTATTTTTTAGTACGGAAACACATACGAATTTATTTCAGAAAGCTTTAACAAAAAAAAATAAAAGAGTTGGAAAAGGGTTGTTCGGCAAAAATTGGAGAAAAAATTGAGGTATCGGGTTTGGACGCCAATTTTTTTTTTTTGCTCAATAACACAATGAGGTTTTAAAGTAAGTGCCTGCAAAGTTTGATGGATTAATTTTGAGTACGGAAACACGTACAAATTTATTTCCGAAAGCTTTAACAAAAAAAAAAAAAAAAAAAGAGTTGTAAAATGGTTGTTCGGCAAAAAATGGAGAAAAAAATTGAGGTATCGGGTTTGGACGCCAAATTTTTTTTTGCTCAATAACACAATGATGTTTTAAAGTAAGTACTCGCAAAGTTTGATGGATTAATTTTGAGTACGGAAATATGTACGAATTTATTTCCCAAAGCTTTAAAAAAAAATAGTTGAAAAAGGGTTATTCAGCAAGAAATTGAGAAAAAATTGAGGTATCGGGTTTGGATGTCAAATTTTTTTGCTCAATATTACAATAAGGTTTTAAACAAGGTACGTGCAAAGTTTGATGGATTAATTTTGAGTACGGAGTACGTACGAATTTATTCAGCTTTAAAAAAAAAAGGTTGAAAAATGGTTGTTGAGCAAAAAATAGAGAAAAATTTGAGGTATCGGATTTAGACACTAAATTTTTTTTGCTCAATAACACAATGAGGTTTTAAACTAGGTGTGTGCAAAGTTTAATAGATTAATTTTGAGTACGAGAACACGTACAAATTTATTCCCAAAAGCTTTAACAGAATTCCGAGGCACCCCCTACATCCTAAACCGAAAGGAAGCAGCTCGAAATGATGCCCTTTCGCGTATATTCCATTGTTGGCGAATCTCTTGGGTACAAAGTCTTCAGCATTTTCTAACCACACATTAAAAAGATAGGTGCTCGACAATTGAGCTTCCTAAACAACACTGAAGACAAGGGAATTCTTACGAGCATAAAAAGCAATAACTGTGTTGATAGAAGCATATGCAATTACACACGAAAACCACATGTTTTCATCAACTTATGACTTTTTAACACATTATCTTATATACTCAATTAACTGCTCAACACAAAAGCATATGCCTTCTTCATTATCATTCAAGTCTCAAGCTTCCCAAACATGGAAGACAGAAGAATTCTAACAAGCATAAAAAACGATTATGCTGCTATCTTTCGCCTCCTGATGAATTTTTGTGTGATCATGCATTGTCTCCGCCTTCAGAATCGTTCAATTCATTCAACTTAGGATGTTGAAAAGAATTAGATAACCCCTGTACAAAGGAATAAAATATATTTTGATAAAAATGCACAATTTTCTAAACAATGGGCATGCATAAATATTATCTCAAAAAATGCAAGTCAACAAAAGTGAAACGATTAGTACCTGATTCAAAATGTTTTGATGGAATCTATTATGATACTCCATCATCTATTAATAAGAAAGCATTATCAATAAACATTAAAAAAGTTTACTAAAGATGAAACATTACTGCAATATCAAATGATTTTCATAATAGGTACCTGACTAGTGAATGGAGGATATCCATTCATAATCCTTGGTGGCATGATATATGATTGTTGCATCTATATAAAAAAAAAAAATAAACTCATTAATATAATGTAATATAATGCTTTCATGGGACATTAAAATTGAGGTAAAAAATTAAATTAGTAACTCAAACTACTATATACCTAATTAGTGATTGGGAAAAACTCATTCGTAATTCCTGGCGGCATAATGTATGATGGTTGCATCTATGTATATATAAAAAATATTGATCAAATTAGAAGAATGTAAAAACAAAAGTTGAACTCAGAGAGACACACCTGATTATGAAAATTAAGATTTACTAAAGGACCATCAATGTTGCCAGGACAAAATGCATTTTGCATTTGATTTGCATTTCTTGAATAATCCGATAAATGAGTTTCCACGTGTGTCGAATGAGGTATCAACTCTACATTACAAAATAAGAAATATATTAATTGGCATCATGTAGCATAAGAATAAACTAAACATATTAACTAAAACTCTATGTCAATCAGAATTAGCTCACCTTGACTTTCTATTGGCACCGAGGGTATTATTTTCTTAGTTTTTTTCCTTTTTTTCTCACTTGAGGCTTTAAGCCTTCCATAACTTGTTCCATTTCCTTTCTTTTGAATGGGGTCCAATACCAACATTTCACACAAAGAAGCATCGTTATCATTATCATTATCATCAGTAGCACCATCTGTTATAGCCACGCTTGAGTTGTATGATGAAATTTCAGCCACTGTTGCATTTAAGTTCTTCTTCGCTATTCTCATTGTATTTTCATCTTGGGCTCCCAAACTCATCACTCTAAAAGCATCTTGCATTAATGTGGAAAATCTATTAGAAGTAGATGGACCTGCTGACATTTCATGAGATTCATCATTCATATATCCTTGCTTCGCACCTTTAGTCCATCTTTTCAAAATATAAGCAGATGGAATAACTGAAACTGATGGGTTTGCATTCAACACGTGCAAAGCATGGCGACACAACCACTCTTTTGATTCAAATAACTTGCATTCACAAGAAATGGAAAAGTCAACATGATTGAATCTGACAATATGTTCACCTTGAATCTCCTTACACTTGATAGTGTATTCATAAACCAACCCATCGAAAGTAGTACTTGAAATATGTTGAGAGACAATTTGCAAAAATTCATCATAAAACCTCTTTAAAATAGCCCGAGTATACACTGAAGCAGCATGTTTCAATATCCCATTATGCATAACATGCAATGTAGGCTGTCCACGAGAACTATAATCATCTTGACCTTCAGTCTCTCTCATATGTTTCAATTGTTCTTCATAGTAGTGGACAAATAATACAAGACTCGATGTCTTAGCCGCCATTTTTGGAAGACATTGTTAGTACTCTCGCTCCTTTGACTTGATGTTATACCACAAGTAAAAATATCACGACCAAAAGCTGAACTCCATTTATATCTCAAGTCATACAACCTTTGAAGCCAACTATTATTCTCAGTGCCCCACTCCTCATCCATTTTTCTCCAAGTAGATTCAAATTCATCTTCTGATTTGCATCTATACATAAGTTTTGAAAAAAATTTATCCTTAAACTCCGGCTTCTAATAAAGATGTCCAATGTTTTGATTAGCATTTTTCCCAATATGCCAAGTACATAAACGATGTTGAGTATTCGGGAACACTGTTCGAATGGCTTTTGCCATTGCTTGGTCTTGATCAGTGAAAATGGTTTTTGGAGCCTTATTTCCCATAGACTTCAAAAACACCTCAAATAACCATATAAATGAATTTGCGGTTTCATCCGATAAAAATGCACAACGAAACAAAGTATTCTTCCAATGATGATTAACTCCAACAAAAGGCCCACATATCAAGTTATATATATTTGTATGATAGGTGGTATCAAAAACCACAACATCACCGAAACAGTCATAATCAAATTTTGACAAACTATCTCTCCAAAATAGATTTGTCAATCTACCCTCTTGATCTACCTGTTGTGTATAGAAAAACATTGGATTTTGCATTTGCATCCAATGAAAATGATTTAAAAGATTTTGACAATCACCCCCTTCAATAAGATTTGATCTTTCACTTTGTAGAAAATTTTGACAATCACGTAGGATGAAACCTAAGTTTTGGCTTCCTCCGGCTTCGTTGGCCAAGAATTTATATGCCATTGTCCCCCCAATGCCAGCTTTAGCCATGTCAACTAAAACCCCTTTGCATGTATTAGAAATCATCCTTCCACATCTTATTAAGTGCCTTTGATGTTCTGGTATCAACTCATGATTATGCTCCGAAACATACTCCACGACTTCATGAACGCCATTTTCAACCTTAAATTTGATGAAAGCAGGACAACCACATCGAACTTCAGGTCTTTCATATTTTTTTTCTTGATCAGATGAGTTGACAGAATACCCCGCACAATTACACACAAAAATCCGTCGAGTAATTTCTCCTTTGTCGTTTTTTCTAGTCTTAGACTTCCTCACTCCAAAACCTTTGCCTATAGCATAAGCCACGTATTTATGATATGCTTCAAGTTCGCTTGCAAAAACCATTCCTATCATAAACTCAAAATCTTTTTCCAAATCTCAGGTTACATGTGCAAAATGAGCAATTTCAAGCTGCAAGCAAAGAACAAAACGTTTTCAACATGGTGCTTTTACATGAAAAATAAAATTTCTTCCATATTTTGAGAAAACAAATATATTTCACATAGTATAAGTTTAGAATTACCTCTAATTCAGCCATCGGATAACCTTACACTGTGAATTTACTGGCGCAAAGGCGTTACTTGATCAGAAGGGATCTATTGGGTAGAAGCAAAATAACACCAAATCAGTTCAATGACTATAGCCATAAAACATCAAAGCATGACATCACTTAACTAGTAAAATAGAATTCATGGAAACATATATACAAAAATAGAATTACACCAAACCCATGAAACTAAAAGGATCGAGCTCGTCACACGGAGTGTGGAATTAGGGGAAGGAGAATAGAAAACAGAGTTCCAAGGAAAGCCTCCTCCGTACTGATGTCTTATTACCACCACCCAAAATCACATCCTCAACACTAATTATGCCGATCAAATTATGCCAAACCCATGAAACTAAGAGGATCGAACTCATCATAGGGAGTGTGGGAACAGGGGAAGGAGACCACGAAACAGAGTTCCCTCCCGAAAATAACACCGAAAACGAAGCAAGGAGCTAATGAGTACGCAACTTTTCTGTTAAACCGCCACAAACAAATTTTGCATCGTGAAAACTCTAAACGCACCTTAAATGAGGGAGTCTAGCCGGTCGACGACCTCCCTCTGGGGCTTGAGTCTTGACAGCAGCGTGAAATCACCGAGCCCAGTCACCGAGCGGCTCCGCAAAACTACGGCCAAATCTCTGTCCCCGTTCCTCCGCCTTAGGAAGAAATGGCCTATCCTCCTCCTCTGGTCGCTTGACAAACACTAGAGCAGCGCGGAAAGAGAAGCGAGTCAGCGCCGTAATAGGGGCCCTGCTTCACCGGCGACGGCGGGGGAAGAGCTGCTTGATGAACTTCGAACAAACGCCAGAGCAGCAAGGAGCGCGCAAAGAGAAGCAAGCGAGCGCCGGAGATGGGGCAGCTGTAATGTCGTTTGTTGATGTCGACAGGGGGACGACCGCTTGACGAACGCCGGAGATGGGGCAGCTGTAATGAAAGCGGACAGAGAAGCGAGCGGCGTACGAGCAGGGCGCTCGTAATGTAGGTTGTCGGCAACGGCAGGGAACAGAGACTTGACGCACGGCGGAGCAGCGACAACCGTCGGGTGAAAGAATCGCAGCTGCTGGAGAGTAACCGTGCGGAGCCTCTGCTGCTTCTCTTTCCTTCGTTTGAAGAGGAAAGAGAAAAGTGCCTCTGCTTTTCTTTCCTTCGTTTGAAGCTTTGCTTCTCTTTCCTTCGTTTGAAGAGGAAATAGTGAAGTCCTGTGCTTTTCTTTTGCATTGCAAATTCCCGAGAATGTGCAGGCTGTGCAGGGTAGGGGGAGAATGGACATGCGCAGGCTAGGAGAGGGTACGAAGAAGCTACGCAGAGGGGAAAAAAACAAAAAAACAAAAGACAACAAGGGGTCCAATTGCGCGTCCAAATACATCAATTTTTTTTTTATATATTTCTAGCCCAATGAAGTTTTTAAAATTTTTTTGTTAAAGTTTTCGAGAATAAATTTGTACGTGTTCTCATACTCAAAATTAATCTATTAAACTTTACACGCACTTAGTTTAAAACCTCATTGTGTTATTGAGCAAAAAAATTTGACATCCAAACCCGATACCTCAATTTTTTCTCAATTTCTTGCCCAACAACCCTTTTTCAACTATTTTTTTTTTTAACTTTTGGAAATAAATTCGTACGTGTTTCCGTACTCAAAATTAATCCATCAAACTTTGCAGGCAGTTACTTTAAAACGTCATTGTGTTATTAAGCAAAAAAAATTTGGCGTCCAAACCTGATACCTCAATTTTTCTCCATTTTTTGTCAAACAACCCTTTTCCAACTATTTTTTTTTTAAAGCTTTCGGAAATAAATTCGTACGTGTTTCCGTACTCAAAATTAATCCATCAAACTTTGCAGGCACTTACTTTAAAACGTCATTGTGTTATTAAGCAAAAAAAATTTGGCGTCCAAACCTGATACCTCAATTTTTCTCCATTTTTTGTCAAACAACCCTTTTCCAACTCTTTTTTTTTTGTTAAAGCTTTCCGAAATAAATTCGTATGTGTTTCCGTATTCAAAATTAATCTATCAAACTTTGCACGCACTTAGTTTAAAACCTCATTGTGTTATTGAGTAAAAAAAATTTGGCATCAAAACCCGATACGTCATTTTTTTTTCTATTTCTTGTCTAATAACCCTTTTCGACCTTTTTTTTTTGTTAAAGCTTTCGGAAATAAATTCGTACGTGTTTCTGTACTCAAAATTAATCCATCGAACTTTGCAGGCACTTACTTTAAAACCTCATTGTGTTATTGAGCAAAAAAAATTTGGCGTCCAAACCCGATACTTCATTTTTTTTTTTTTAGTTAATAGCTTGAAAAACCCCAAACTGGTACATCTGTGACAAATTTACCCCAAACTATTTTTTTGACCACCAAAAACCCCAAACTTGTATACATTTGACAAATTTACCCTAAACTGGTATACTTGTGACAAATTTACCCTCTGTTAGTTTTAGTTAAATTTTCTTGTTAAATTATAAAGTTAAATAACACGTGACAATTGACCGGTATATCAATTTGTGATTTTACACTCTGTTTGTCATAATTTATAATTTTTGTGATTTTTTTGTGGTATTAATCTAATTTTTCGGAGGGTATATTAGTCACAAATTTACCAATTTGGGGTTTTTTATGGTCGAATAAATTAATTTGGGGGTAAATTTGTCATAAATGTACCAGTTTAGGGTTTTTTTTATAGTTAGTCGGGGTAAATTTGTCACAGGTGTACCAGTTTGGGGTTTTTCATGGTCAAAAAAATAGTTTTGGGTAAATTTGTAAATGAAGTGTACTGGTTTGGGGTTTTTAAGGTATTAACCCTTTTTTTTTCTATTTTTTGCCTAATAACCCTTTTCTACCTTTTTTTTTTTTTTTTTTGTTAAAGCTTTCGGAAATAAATTCGTACGTGTTTCCGTACTCAAAATTAATCCATCAAACTTCGCAAGCACTTAGTTTAAAACCTCATTGCGTTATTGAGCAAAAAAATTTGATGTCCAAACCCGATACCTCAATTTTTTTCTATTTCTTGCCCAACAATCCTTTTCCAACTCTTTTTTTTTTTTTTTTGTTAAAGCTTTTTAGAAATAAATTCGTACGTGTTTCCGTACTCAAAATTAATCCATCAAACTTTGCACGCACCTAATTTAAAACCTCAGTGTCTTATTAAGTAAAAAATTTGGCGTCCAAACCCGATACCTCATTCTGTTTCATTTTCATTTTGCTCCTACGCAACTCCTTTTCATTTTATTTTCCACCTCTGATCTGATTTAGTGGAAAAACTGAATGCCAAGTTGCCAAACGGTCTAGCTAAAGGTTTTTCCTAAGGAAAAAAAAATTAAAAGCCAAACTAAAATGGGCACGAAAGTCGCTAATTATTTTGTCTGGCGGAGAAAGTTTGGGGCATGTACTCTTCTACGTGGCCCGCCATGGGATTGCCAGGGGCCAAGATGAGCTTACGACCTTTGCTACAACTCACTAACACCAAACAAGACAATTGGCAAGTTTAAGCAATTTGGACATCCACATGCTATGAAGGAATTGAAACCTTTTATCATTCAAAAGCCTATGTATCGCTATACTTGAGATTCACGAGTGTCGGTTTCAGATATGTCATGAATGCATTTACAACAGTGGTTGTTTATTCACAAGGCAAAAGATCAAAGTAGACACTCTTCCCATCTCACCTCACTCATTTCATCTTCCTCCCTCAGCTAGTTGAATAATCAAATCCTTAAACCATGATTATTTCATCTTTGTTCAGCAGAAATGAGGACTGGTGGGCTGCTTAAATGGTGCAGCTCGTTTTCAGGGCTTAGTAATCCTTCATCCGTGTGATTGCACATTGGATCGGAATCTGCGAAGAAGTCGTCTATTGCAGCTAGAGATTTTAATTGCTGAGTGAGAGATGAAATAGTCTTCTGGCGCCTGCAAACTGGCAAGCAGCGACTGCTAGCTCTTGCTCCTGTTTTACATAACAAAACTAAATGAGAACATAAGGAGGAAACTAAATTCAGACTAAGTCATGATCGCCCATTTAGCATGAATAAAACATTGGTAAGCTGATCCTATCAGATAGTCGATGGTGTCAGCAAGCGCAGTGTTGCTCAAAGCACCACAACCCACAGAAAAAAAAAAAAAAGTTCGCCTAGCATGAGAATTTTCTAGTTAAGTTAGTTTAGAAGCACCCTATCGCAGCACTATAAGTGCTTTTTAAGCTCGAAAATTACATTACAGCAAAGGTCAAGTGCTTTGAAATTCTATATTAACTTCTGGATGTCTTCAATGCAACGGTGAAATTTGAGATTTGTTTAGATTGTGCCCCAATCATACAGTTTGTACTAATAAAGTACAAGATGCTGATGCGCCCTCCTGTTTCTAACATAGCTATATGTCAATATGAAGATCAAAACCACACTGCGTTATTGGAAAATAATCATTTCATCTTCCTTGAGATGGCTATAAATAAATAACTATTGACCTGGGAGATTGAAGTCATATCTCATAAAAAAGCACCCTAATCAGATGTCCAGACACAGGATGTGAATGTACCAAGAGAGGCATCTCTCTTTTCTCATGCAGATGGAACTCACTCTACATGCAACTGTAACATTGTCACTCAAAATGCAGTAGCGGGTTTGTCGGCAAACTTGATAAATTATGTAAAAGGAGCAATACCATCTCAATAATTTACTCATGTTATCATGCTTTCCATTGGATATAGACTTAACATCCACAAGCCATAGAGAACTAACCTGCCTTACTTTAAGCTGTTCATCAGAGACAGACACACGCTGAAGCTTGATCTCATGCTGCAGTTCAGCATCCCCTTTCATATTTAGATTTTCATCCTCCAGCTCCCCACATTTTGCCTCATTTTCAGCAGACAAAGCACGCTCTCTTTCAACCTCTTCTTGTAGTAATTTGTCATTAAGGAGCAAGTTTTGCATCTCCTCTTCAACATCCATCAGTCTTCACTCTGTTACTTCCATCCTCTCATGGGTAATCCTTGCTTCCTCCTCTGCAGCTTGCTTCGATTTTTGTGCTGCAGACAACATGTTGCTGAGTTATGTCAATCTCATCTCAACCTCATTGAGCTGACTCCATGACGTTTCAAGTTGCTTTTGCCATTGACTTAGAGCCATCTCTAGCTTTTCCTTTTCTTCTTTCTTCTTCTCTAATTCCTCCTGCAGCTCTGCCGTTCTATTGATCATGGCTTCAAGCTCAGATTTGAGAGTGACTTCATCAGATCTGTTTTGATCCAGAGCAGGCCCCACTCCATGGCTGCAGCTTCCACTTTCTGCGTCTGGTAAAGCTGCAAGCATTTCCATCTCCAGAAAATCATCCATTAAATCAAGTTCTCCTGAAGAGACCATGAGATTCTTTCCGAAGGATTTCTCTTTCTTAAAATGGTCAAGTTCAGTTATTAGAGCAGATGCCCATGACTCAGAGTGGCACGGCTCACAATCACTTGGCTCCAAGCAACTCGCTTTCTGCACGTCATTCTCAACTGTTACCAACCTATCCCCTACATCTGATTGGCTATCATCGAAGGACTCTACACAAACCGATGATGCAGAGAAAGACTTAAGATCGTTTGTCGCACTTGCTTTATTTTTCAAGATCTGAGTCTGCGGCATTCAGCTTCCAGCCTAGCTACCTTCTTATGCTCTCTAAATGCCGTTTGCTGACTGTTTCTGCTGCTTGGGTGCTCAAATCACGCTCAATAATCCTAAGTTCTAGCTCCTCCGACATAGAAAGGACTTTGGCTTTGAGGGCCACATTCTCTCTTTCAGCAGCATCAAGCTTAGGGCCGAGATCAGAACATATAACTGAAGAAGCTTCACTCTTGGCTGCTTGAAGCTGGGCATGGACATTGGAAAGCTTAGTCTCAAGCTCGGCCTTTGTTGATTCCCACTCACCAGTTTTCTTGACCACAGCTTCTTGGATCTTCTGCTCTTGCTCTTCCCTCACCTGTCTGAGCTGCCTCACACATTCCTTAAGAGCTCCATCAAGATGACTGATTCGATCTTCTAGTGTCGAGTTCCTTTGTGTTGCAGCCTCTAGTTGTTTCTTTAGCACCAAGACTTCACTTTCAGCCTTCTCCCATCCTACCATTGAATATTAGAAGATAAAAACTTACGACGAAGTACATAGGCACAAAAATGCAAATCCGAATGCAATGTCAAAAAGATTTAATGTAGGAACGGTTGAAGTAGATGTCATCCTCAAATCTAAAACTCCATGCGATTTCACTCTTGCTCTGATTGAAAGCTTCAAATCTTGTTACCCAGACATTAGTGCTAGTAAGGCTAGTATCCTCCTTCACTTTCTCCACTTGCTTTATTGACGTCTCGGCTGCAAGACTGGAGGAGGAGGAAGTAGTTATCGATGATGATGGTGGCGCTTTAGGTTGTTTGGAGCATTTATGGAAGAGGGGGAAGTCCTCATCCACTCGGGACTCTTGGTCCATTACAAAGCCAAGACACAACTAATTACGAGCCGCCTTTTTTCTAAGAGGATGGCCAGCAGAGCAAGAATCGAGTTGATCAAAGCCCCTCGAGCATGCCCCAGCTGATTGGTCAAACCAAAGCTGCAAACCCACCACAGAGAGAATCCATTGTGTGAACAAAAACTAACACAGAGCATGAACCTTCCCAATATTAACATAACCCGACACCGAAACTTCAATCCCAACATCGAATGAACTTGTGATATCACAGACTAATTAATAGCATAATCAGAACAAGGAAACAACTAAAGTTCAACTTTTCAGCTTCCAAGGCACGACCCAACACTCTATTCGGCACAAGAGACGCACATCCCATTATGAACAACCTCCGCACCAGTGTATCTTAATCTCAATCTCATGAAACGAACCTACCCATGATGCATCATCAAGCTAGAGTACACTTGCTCATCACCATGGAACAGAAATAAGAAAGAAGAATCTGTGACACCAGAAAGAGAGAGAGAGAGAGAGAGAGATGGACGACGTCTACCTGGCCGCGAAGGAGACGGAGACTCCGAAAGAGGTTGCTCGCGGGGTTGGCCAGTAAGGGCGCTCCGCAGAGGAAAGAGGGACAGAGCGGAGCGGAGTTCGCGAGAGGGAGGCGAAGGGGGCGTCGGCGTCGAGTCGGGGGCGACGGACTCCGACGCCGACGGAGGCAACCGGCAAACAA
This sequence comes from Eucalyptus viminalis, assembly GCA_014182385.1. NCBI lineage: Eukaryota > Viridiplantae > Streptophyta > Magnoliopsida > Myrtales > Myrtaceae > Eucalyptus > Eucalyptus viminalis. Next base: position 21,936,191 of record CM024532.1, on the reverse strand, counting down.
TCTCTGATAAAACACCTCCTATCAATCTGGACCATCTGCTCTGCCCCAGAGAAAGAAACAGCCCCGACGACAACACAAGTAACAAAAACAGCACCACCCAATACGCTATTGAGACCCACTGCCCCTGCATCTTTCCCCATAAATGCGGCAATGCTGGCAAACACATCAGGAGCCCCATTACCAAGCGGAAGCAGAGAAACCCCTGCAACCGTGGGCGGCAACTTCAGAAGACTAGAAAGCTTCTCAAACTACAACAGAAGTAATCTGCTGCAGTGTTGCCCAACAAGTAAAACAGAGCAACCAGCCACAGTGCCAGCACGGCATACCCCACACCCGTGAATTTCTCGCAATCACAGTAGAAAGAACGAAATGTAATGGAAGAACCCACCGGCGTTACACTCAGGATTGGCGATCAGATACTCGCACTTGCTCTTATAACCTTTGTGCTCATACAAACCAGCACACAGTTTAGGATTCTTCGCAGACAAATCATTACCGACGGACTCGTCCACACTCACCGTCCCATTCAACCCGGAGGCAACCGGCGGAGGTGGAGGGCCGTCGGCGTCGCGTTTCGCGTACGGCACCAGCTTCTCCAGCAACCTCGCCTCCGAGCCTTCCGGTGTGTGGGGGTCTCGCTCGGCAGGCGACGCTCGCCGACGTTGAGGGCTCGAAGAGGCCCTGCTTCTCCTCCGCGTGCTGCATCTGCGACCCCGGGAACGCCGGAACGAACGACGGGCAGCAACGAGCCCGAAGAGAGAAGCGAGCGAGCACCGGAGTAGCTGCGGCCGTAGTGTGGTTCGTCGGCGACGGCAGGGGAACGGCCGCTTGATGCTCGGCGACGGCAGGGGGAACGAGCGCAGAGAGAGAATTTCAGATTCAAAAATTCGAAAGGTTAGAAATGGAGAGGGACGTGCGTCGAACGGCGTTTTCTTTCTCAAACGAAGGAAGAGAAAAACGTCCGCAATAAATGCTCTGACAGGAGAGAGAGAGCGTGCAGGCTAGGAGAGAGAGGACATCGGCAGGCTAGGAAGAGGAGAGAGAGGGGAAGAAGGCAGAAGACACAAGTGGGGCCCACCCGTCCACATGGCATCTCGTGAGTGGCCGGGGACCACGCTGACGTGGTGGTCCCGGACCACCCAATATTTTCTCATCAATCGAAAGCTGCGGCTGCTGTCAAGTTGCCTGTCCGTAACTTTCAATTAAATGTCATGAGTCACGCAATACAAAAATTCAAAATGATGTCTATCACTATCGACAGTGGCACCGGACTTCGGGTGTTCAAATCAAGAATTTTGTCATTATACCTCACAATAAACAGCCTTTTCTCCTTTAATAATGTAATGTGCTTGCTCTTCTTTTGTAAATTTCTGAAGGAGGATGATATGGTGGAGAAGCTCTTTTCATTAATGAAATGTAATGTTATTATTGTTAAAATGTGCAAAACAAAAAAACAAAAAACAGCGGAAATTTGACTAACAATGAATCACTCACTTGAAATAAATGCATTTAACTTAAACTTTTCTTTAGGAATATTTTTTATTATGCATTTATATGGATAAATTCCGTTTTTATCTATATAAATATGTTTAACCATAGATATAGCTATAAACTAATTATAAATGATTTAAACGTTTGAAAATCAGATTTTTTTAATTAAAAAAAATGGTCATGAATTCAAAAGTTCAAATGCACTAAGAAGAAACTCCAAAGAAATTGGGCTTGTGAAAAGGTAGACCTCCATAATTGTCCTTCATCTCATTTTCTCTGAAGCCATCCACTTTATTGACCATACATTGAAAGCTGCAACTGCTGTGAATTTGTCTGTTCGTAAGTTTCAATTGAATTACGTGAGTCACACGGTACAAATGTCCAAAATGATGTCTCTCACTAAAGAAAGTGGCACCGGACTTCGGCCATTCAAATCAAGAATTTCATCATTTATTTCTCGTAATAAACATCCCTTTCTCCTTTTCTAATGTTATGCGTTGGTTCTTCTTTTGTAAAATTTTCAAGAAGGATTATATGGTGGAGAAGCTTTTCGCATTAAGAATGTAACAAAAGCTCTTCCCATTAACGAATGTAATGTCATTATTGTTTCTGAAATGTGCAATCCAACATAAATATAAGAGCTGCGCATTCAAAATGAATTGAGGCTGATTCAAGATCTGATATATGTAAATTGTTTGTCAACATGGAAATTTGTCACCTTTTCTCAATTAATATTGTTTGTCATTGTGGCAGCTATGGGAATCTTATCATGTCGGTTGTTAATGAGATTGTGGTCAAGGTGAAGACAAGACAATGGCAAGTGACCAAAGATTTAGTTGGAATGGAGGATCAAATAGCAACGATAGACAATTTATCAAACATCGCTTTTGATGGTATGCGGTTCATTGGAATCTGTGGGTTGGGTAGCATCGGCAAAACAACACTCGCCAAGGTTATCTTCAACTAGCTATGTCCTCGCTTTGGGAAAAACTGCAACTTTCTTGTTGACACAAGGGAAATGCTAAAAACCAAAGGGTCTAGTCATGTCACAAGAAAAATTATTGTTCGATATATGTTAGTCAAATGAAAGATTTCTTTTTAGTGGATGACAATGTTTTTACTTCTAAGTATTTATATTTCGATATCTAATTTATTTTTTCTTTCATAATATTCATGAAAATTGATTGCATGGGCCCTCTTATGATTTTATCTCTCAATTTAAGCTTGCAATAAGAAAACATAAAATTAAAAAAAAAAGGGTAAAAGATGGAATCCATGCGAATTGTGTGGTTATTAGTTGACTGTCACTCCATCATTTGACAGAGGACGGTTAGCTAAACTGCACCCTAAAAATAGCGGTAGAGAGAAAACTGGTTATTCGTATAGATTTATTCATCCACCGTTGATTTTCGCATAGTGTGGATTAGTTTGGCTCTAATTCATAGCATTAGAGGTAATAAAATTGGTTACATATGATGAAGAGGTAAAATAAAAGCAGAAAGAACCATTAAGCCGAATCAAGCCACATAAAATGGTTTGGCTTGGTTTGATCTTGACTATAATATGGTTTAATTTGGTTTCACTTTTCTTCAAACCATATTTATTGTTGGAAATAAAACAAGTGCTTGAATAAAAATGCAAAATAAGGAAATAAATCAAACACTAAATATATGTGGTTCGGTTATGTGACCTACGTCCACGAGGAAATGAAAACCATGAAATTACAATGCAATGGAGATTATAATAATACTTGAGTTACTCAAATATAATTTGTGTTTTTATCCCTCAAATACAACTAATAACTCTATATTTAACCTTCATAATTTCTCTCGAAATAATATTTCAATCTCATAAAAGATTGACCTGAACATTAACACAAGATTTAATTGACTTCATTTTGTGTAATTTCACAGAGAAAAACTTTTTGAATCAAAACTTTTAAGAGGAAATTTTTAATCTCGTTGTGCAGTCCTCGGAGCTCTCATTAAGAGCTCTTCCTCTTCGTATTCACAGAGAAAATTCACTAGAAGCAAATAAAGAAGAAAGGAAACAACGAGCGGCCATCGTTAAATGACACCATTATTGCAACTTTCTTCGTCGTTTTCCTTCCCCTTTTGTCTCGTATCGGCGGTGGCCATCGTCATTCTCTCTTTTCCCTTTCTTCAGCTGAGCAAAGTCGTCTCTTATGGTCAAGACCAGGGCGGTCTCTCTTTCTTTCGACGCTCAAAGCAACACCATGATCGGATGGCATGATGGCCATGGACAGGCCATCATTGCATTTCCTCTCGCCACTCTTGATTAGAGGTCGAGTGTCGATAGGTCCCTTTCGATCCGGTTTAATCCGGCTCCGACTTGAGATATATTTCAATGTTTATATAATTAGGTCTGGCTGATGTCCAAACCACACTAATTATATCATGCTCACATTCTAATAGTTTTCAATAAGACAATAAGTGTTGTAAGAGACTTGCTTTTCAATATAAAGGCACATATATTGCAATATTTGTGGGGTTGAAGGTAATTAATTATGATAAAAAGTAGTAAGCATACTGTTAGGTAGTGCTTAGGTGGAGCATTTTGTGGTGAATGTAGCAAATCCAATCTCAATAGTTTGAAGGAAAATCTTCTAATTATCAAAGTCTCATATGTCATAATGAGAGAGATTCTTTAAGAATATTTTTTTGTTATTATACATTTATATAGATTGTGATTTTATCTATATAATATAGCTATAGAATAATTATAAATGACTTAAACGTTTGAAAATTCGAGTTTTTTTTTTTAATTCAAAAGTTCAAAGGCGCCGAGAAGAAAGGCGAAAAAGATAGTGGGCGTGTAAAATGGTACATCTCCATAATTGTACATCTCGACCGACCAAAAAAAAAGTGGTACATCTCCATAGTTGTCCTTCACCTGGTTTTTTCTGAAGCCATCAACTTCATTCACTATTAATTAAAAGCTGCAACTTCTGGGAAGTTGCCTGTCTGTCACTTTCAATTAAATGTCGTGAGTCACGCGATACAAACGTCCAAAATGAGGTCTCTCCTTAACGAAAGTGGCATCGGACTTCGGGTGTTCAAATCAAGAATTTTGTGGTCATATCTTACAATAAACAGCCTTTTCTCCTTTTTCTTAATGTAATGGGCTTGTTCTTCTTTTGTAAATTTCTAAAGGAGGATGATATGGTGGAGAAGCTTTTCACATTAAGAATGTAATAGAAGCTCTTCCATTAACGAATGTAATGTTATTATTGCTAAAATGTCCAATCCAAAAAAACAGTTGAAATTTGACAAACAACGAGCTTCTCACTTGAAATAAATGCACTTAAACTTAAACTTTTCTATAGGACTATTTTCTTATTATGCATATATATAGATAAATTCCATTTGTATCTATATAAATATGTTTAACCATAGCTATAGAATAATTATAAATGATTTAAACATTTGAAAATCAGATTTTCTTTTAAACATTAGAATTTTTTTAATCTTGAAAGAAATTAATGCTTGCTTTTATATGTTAGAAGCATATATTATAATTGGCAAAATTGATCCGTGAATCAAAGGAAGGAAAGTACATGATATTCTCTATATTTTTGCAAATATTGCTGTCTCTTTTACAAGAAATTGCTGGTGCCAAAAGAATCTTTCCATATGAAATTTGGAAAATTTGATCTGAAAAATCGTGAAGATTCGGCACCATTTTTGAAGGATCGAAAATTCTCTTCCAAGTGCAAAATTTGTGCAAATTATTAAAGAAGGAGAAATTGGATGCATAGTAAAGGAGAAGAACTGTGATCATCTCATAAAGGCATTAAATTGAAAGGGAGTGTAAATCAAGTGTGAGAAAATCCTGATTAAGTCAATTTAATTTTTGCCTCCTCTTGATTATGGAAGAAAAGATAATGTATAGTAGAACTTGCTAAATTCTACATGATTTGGTTAGTATATTTCTTACTTCACTTACCTTTTGTCGTTATAATCTCATATTTCCATTATCATTTTATTATGACAGAAAAGGTATGTGAAATTTATATGTTGCATCTGTGATCATTGATATATATATATATACTGATGTATATGGTATTTGATTCTATAAGAACATAAGCTATATTGCACTTATTTTATGTTCACTGTAACATCTATAAGATGTTTATGAAAATTGTGTTTTATGCTAAATATGTTTCGAACATTGTGTGTGAAGATGAGTTGAATAGCATATTCTCTATGTGATACTCCTTCCATTATTATTGTCTATTTTATGATGCTGACAAAAGGGAGAAAATGCAGGAAAAGCAAAAGACTATATGCAGATGAAGATCTTTTGTGATCTTTCTCAGGGGGAGCTGTATAAAAATAGGAAGTTTTCTTGAATCTATTCTTATCTTGAACTTCCTTAATCAGAGTAAGGAATTTCTTTACAAATCTTATTCACTCTGATTAGCTTGATATTCTGTAAGAAGCTTGTACTTATCTTTACAAAATCAGCAAAGTTCTTATAGAATTCACATTATGCTTTATCTAAAATCTTGCTTTTAATAGAGTTATTTGATTGCTAAATCTTTTTAAAATCTTTTGTTAAGTTCTGCTTGGAAAGTTTAGTCATCATAAAAAATGGGAAGATTATTGAGAAAATTTCTCAAATTGATTTTGAAGATTGACAAAACTTATCTGGCATAAAGACTTTAATTCTGATGATGAGTATTTTCAGGCACAAAGTCTGATGGGATATGATCAGACGATATCAATCAAAACCGGAATCATGACTTAATTATTTCCTTTCTTATGTACTCTATCAAACAGCTAGGAATGAGACAATATTCCCATGTAACGGTTAGTGACGATTGATTGGATTCCTTGTCTTATAAATAAGAAGTTCCAAAGGAAAGTATTTATCGAAGATTTAGATTTCCTAGAACAATATACTTGAGGCGAAACATTCTTTCCAAGTTGAAGCACTTGACTTATAAAAACCCAAACTACTGTATGGGTAACAGAATCTATGGGAAGCTTTATTCTTGGCGTCCTTGAAGCGATCGAACATTCTTAACAAGATCCAGTCCAATAGGTAGATTGGCTGGATAATTTTTTTGGATATATGTCTAATGGTTAGCTTGGTTTGGGAGAAATATAAAAGGAGGTCTCGAAGCTAAAAGGAAAAACGCAACACAAGAGGATTGAACTTATAATTCCAAAGTTTGAAGAGTGTTTTGCGGTCAAATACATTCGTCTCTATGAGTATCATTGTATAATCATTTAGAAATTGAGAGTGTGTGAGGAGTTATACATATGAACTTGAGTGTTTAGAGCTCATATCATATAACCTCTTATTAGTTCTTCATAGTAGAATCCAACCAATAGGCCATAGCATGGGAGCGTGAATGTAGGTTTATCATAAGCTGAACCACTATAATTGTTGTGTATAATTTTCTCTATCCTTTAATCTCTCATTTATTATGTTTATTATACATAGTAAAGTTTGATTATTGTATAGTTTTTTATCACACGTTGTAGAAAATCTAATCACTGCAAAGTTTTTTGTCAGATTTTGTTCTTTCATGATATTGAACTTGGTTGTTTTAAACTCTGCTTTTATTGTTTATAATCACATATTCACCCCTTTCTAAGTGATAGTGGTAGCTCTAATAGAAGGAACTCAAAAGAAATCGGGTTTGTAAAAAGGTACACCTCCATTATTGTCCTCCATTTCATTTTTTCTAAAGCCATCAACTTTATTGACTATAAATTGATCCGCAACTGCTGTGAAGTTGTCGTTCATAAGTTTCAATTGAATCGCGTGAGTCACGCGATACAAACGTCCAAAATGATGTCTCTCGCTAAAGAAAGTGGCATCGGACTTCGGGCATTCAAATCAAGAATTTCTTTGTTTATTTCTCATAATAGACATTCTTTTCTCCTTTTCTCATGCAACGCCTTGATTCTTCTTCTGTAAATTTCTAAAGGAGGATGACACGGTGGAGAAGCTTTTCGCATTAAGAATGTAATAAAAGCTCCCATTAATGAATGTAATGTTATTATTACTGAATTGTCCAATACAAAAGAATGGCAGAAATTTGACGAACAATGAGGCGTGCACTCAAAATAAACACATCTAAACTTTTTTGTAGAAATGCCTTCGATAACAACTCTCCTCCAGCTATTCTTACCTTTACCAAAAAAAAACAACTCTCCTCCAGCCACGCACTCTCAAAGGCATTGTCTATACGACATATTGACTACTTTTAGCTATTGAAGAAATAGGTCCAAAAACTAATCGTCCGATAACATCAATTTTCACATGCCTAAAACCTTTCGGATTTATTGAAGCTGTATGCAGCACGCGTGATTAATTAAAAGGTAAAAACATGATTTCAAAGAATGGCATGTTGGCATCTTTTGGGGATCTTGTAATATGGTATCGCATGATCTTCCGATTTACTAAAAAGCAAGCATTAACGTACTTTATGTATTCCAATCGTTTGAGGCAATGGCTTGAAAGCATAGGATGTACATGTTCATAGCATTTTCAAAAGGTGTTGCTAAGTTGTAGAAAGTTGTGCATCAAAGATGACCATAGTTATGATCCGATTGCCATATCTTTGGAAGGATTGTTGTTTTAAACATAATTTGTGAAAAGTTGGGTTCGTAAAAACCGTCATGAATGCATTATGTGTATTTTGAATTTTATTTTTGGAACGACATTTTGTTCAAATTTGATCAGTGTCCTTTACTCATTAGTCATTACCCCCTAGCGTCTCCTTAACCATCTTGTGAATGGAGCTAACCTAATGCACGTGAATGGAGTGATTTGCGTGCATAAATCGGTATTAATTGAGTCGAATGATTTAGATACTAGTGTTATAAATGAGATAAAATAAATGTGGACAAGTCATCTTCTCGAAGACTTCGTACAGTGCGCCAATTTAGTCAACAAGTCAAAGCAACTAATAACGACACGAAAAACAAATATAAATAAAACAAACCAAAATATAAATAATTGCGGCTAGGCTCTATCTGATCTTCACTACTTCCACTACAACGGTTCAAAATTCGAAGAATAATGTTCATAATGATTTTCAATTTCTCACGAAAAAATGATTTAAGAGATGAAATATGACAATGATTTATGTTAAATCATGCTAACAAAAAAATGTATCGCTAACAAATGTCATGAAATCTATGTCGAATCATGCAAAACAGACATACTTAATATGTCAAGATTGTACTTGCAAATTTATGATTTTCTTGATATGTCGCGTTCAAAACTAAATAAATAAAATATATTTGACCATAAAATCATGGAAAATGAAGGAGGCAAAGTGAAAGTTACACACGGGCTAGTTCAATTTAACGGAGAAAATGGCAATGAAAGAACATCACTATGCATTGTCAAAGGGACATTAGAAGAAATGGGTCGTGTAGATTGCATTGAATCTCGTCCTCATGATCAGAGTTAATGTTAAGCAGGCGATGGGACAAATTCTATGGGAGAATTACCAAAAAAGTCCTAAACCTATTGCAATTGTGCCAATTTAGTCCTAAACTTTTTTTTTTTTGGCCAACTTAGTCCTAAACCTTTTTACAATTGTGTCAATTCGGTCCATCCAGCCAAAATTGGTAGGTGGCGGCGCGTGGGCCGCCGGGCATTGCGAACGATTTTTTTTATTTTTATTTTTTTAATTTTTTTTTTTCTTCCTATCTTCTTCTTCCTGCGGCCGGTGAGGCTCGCCCGCCAGGCCTTTGGCGAAGCGAGGAGGCTGTCGCCCAGCCAAGGCGAGGCTCGGCCTCGCCCAGCCATGGTGAGGTCGAGCCTCGCCCAGCGACGGCAAGGTCGCCGTCGCCCAGCCAAGGCAAGGCCTAGCCATGGCGAGGTCAAGCCTCGCCGGATCTAGCGGCGGCGGCCTCGCAGGCCCAGCGGCGGCGAGCCTCGCCCGGCGACGGTGGCCGTCGTCGCCGGATCTGGCGAGGCTCGACCTCGCTATGGTTGGGCGAGGTCGAGCCTCGCCTTGGGTGACGACGACGGCCTCGCCCGTGGTCGACGAGGCTGACCTCGCAGGCCCTCGCCTCTGGCCGGCCGACGGCGGCGCGCGGAGGAAAGAAGATAGGAAGAAAAAAAAAATTTAATTTTTTAAATTAAAAAATCGAAAAAAAATTATTAAAAAATCATTCGCCAGCCGGCCCAGCGTCCATGTCGGCGCCCGGCAGGCAATTTTGGCCGGATGGACTGGTGTCTGATGTAAAAGGTTTAGGACTAAATTGGCAAAAAAAAAAGTTTAGGAGGAATTGCTAAGACATTGCAATAGGTTTAGGACTTTTTTGGGTAATTCTCCCCAAATTCTATCATTAACCACAAGTTTAAGCTTATAAATATTGATTGATATCTTAAGAAAATAAAATATACTTTTTCATGCATTTGTTCATGAATACCTAATGCTGGTCATATTGAATATCTTTTACTTTGGTTTCACACCATATTCCCTTTTGGGAAAAAAAAAGCAATTGAATAAAATGCACAAAACAAGAAAATGAATTGGACACTAGATTTATATGATTTAGCCGTGTGTTTACGTCTACAAGGAGAGCAGCACAAGATTCCATTATAGATATATACATATATATACATATATATATATATATATAATATATATAATATATATATACATATATATACATATATGTATATATATATATATATATATATATATATATATATATATATATAGGAAATTTATAATCATACTCGAGTCATTTAAATACTCTCGGTGGTTTCCAGCTTTTAATTATACTCAATAACTCACACAATGTTTAGCTTTTAAAATTTCTCTCAAAATAATTTTTTTCAATCTCTTAAAGAAATGATACAAATCTTAACAAAGATTTAATAGGCTTCAGAAAATAAATATTTGGTGTGATCAAGAGGAACTTTCAGCACGCTTTTCAATATGCTCTGTGCAGCCTTCGGAGCTCTCTGTGACATTAAGAGCTCTTCCTCTTGGTATCTAAACGGGAAATTCAGCAGAACCAAATAGAGAAGAAAGGAAACAACCAGTGGCCAACATGAAAAGACACCGTCATTGTAACTTTCCTTTGTCTTTTTCCTTTTCTTCCGCTGAGCAAAGTCACCTCTTATGGTCAAGACAATCATGGTTTCCTTCCCTTTTCCACGCTCAAAGCAACACCATGATGAGTGGGATCATGGCCATTGATAGGCCATCATTGCATTTCCTCACCAAGAGGTAGTCCATTTGCGCAAAAGTCAAAGATTTGAGCAATCATTTGCTTTATAATACAAAGTCACATTTTATGATAATATTTAAGAGGTTAAAATTAATTATAATAAAAAAGTAAGTCTTTTAAGGTGATGAGATCAAAACAAATATTTGGCAGTGAGCAGGACGCATATGCTTGGTAGTGTTTAGATGGAGCATTTTTGCAGTGAATGCGGCAAATCCAATTCTCAGTAATATGAAGGAGATTTTTCTAATTATGCAGAGTCCTATTAAGAATATTTTGTTATTATCCATTTACATAGATAAATTGTGAATTTACATTACTAGATTGGGATTTTAAATATGTCCAACTATAGATATGTCTATAGAATAATAATTGTTTGAGAATCAAAATTTTTTAAATCCAAAAAGTTCAAAAGCAAAGAGTGAAAAAGCACGATGAATAAACTAGAAAGAAATTGGGCGTGTTAAAAAGGTACATATCTATAATTGTCCTCCACCTTATTAATTGTAGACCCACCAACTTTATTGACTATAAATTGGAAGTTGCACTGAAGTTGCCTGTACGCGTTTAACTTTTGATTAAACCTCATGAGTGACGCAATACAAATGTCTCTATAAACGGCCTTTTCTCCTTTTTCTAATGTAACGCAATAGTTCTCCTTTTGTGAATTCCCGAGGGAGGATCATCTGGTGGAGAAAGTCTTTCACATTGAGAATGTTGTAAAGGCTTTTCACATTAGAGAACAGCAAGGCTCTGTGCGAATTTGCCTAGGAAAAATATTCCAGTAGTGTCTATTAAGAGAGAGAGGGTTGACCCTGCTAAGTGCGAAGTAAGCTCCTATGGCGAGCTCGAAAGCCGGAATGAGCACTAATGATACATTTGGAGGTCAGTATGAGGTGTTCCTGAATTTTAGAGGGCTTGACACTCGTCGTGGATTCACCAACTGCCTCAAACATGCCTTGGTAGATGGCGGGATTCATGTTTTCTTTGATGATGAGGCAATTCGACTAGGTGAAAGACTTAGCGACATCCTTCTGCAAGCAATCAATGATTCCAAGCTGTACATACCCATCTTCTCCAAAAAGTACGCGTCAAGTCATTGGTGTCTCCGTGAGCTTGCCAAGATAATAGAGAACTCTAAATCAAACAAAAATGGGAAGGTCATGTTGCCCATCTTCTACGATGTGGAACCTGAAGATGTGAAGCTGAAAGCCCCTGTAACCGGGGTCGGGGTGTATGACGAAGCACTGTCAAAGTTGGCGGAAGAGAAGAAGTACAACTCAGAGGAAGTGAAGACATGGCGGCAAGCTCTCAAAGAAGTTGGTGACACCAAGGGATTCAAGCTGAAGGATTATTCAGGGTAACAATCTAACTATGTCTGAAAATTATTTTGTACAATCGGCCCAGTCCTTATAAAAATTCTTTAATTATATTCCAACTCTAATTTCTTTAAATTTTAACAGAAAGTTTAAACTCAGTTTTTTTAAAAGTTCCAAATTTTTTAACAATTATTTTGTACAATCGGGCCATAGTTCTTTTATTTTTATGAATCACGAGATTTCCAAATCTTTTCTAACATAATAGGGTTATTATAATTTCATTTTCACCTATTTTCCATTGTATAAAAGAATTGGCTTTGCTTCATCTTTTTATACTAATTTGATCCATATATGTATTAAGATTCCTATGGTATGCTAGCGAACTTGGTTAAGGAATTGTTGCCTCTGCGAGGTTCTTTTTCGCGCTGAAAAATTAAGCAAATCGACTATTACAGTAATTCATCCTACATCTATATTTTGATTCTTGTATCCTTTTTGCCAGAAATTTTGATTCTTCTACTTGATATAAAGATCAAGCATTTCTCTTTCTCTATTTCTTTAACTTAAAACTTGTAATGGATGTTCAAGTTTGTAATTTATCATGCTCCTGAAGCTTTGGGGGTAACGCTGAATTTTAATATATCCTAAACTTGATCGCGTTCCCGCCGGCTACGTGGTATATGGTTGGTTAACATGCAAATTTGTCACCTTTTCTCAATTGAAATTGTTTAACTTTGTAGCAGAGAAGGGGATCTTCTCAAGGCGGTTGTCCGCGAGGTTATGGACTTGCTACGGACAAGACAAAGACCGGAGCCTAAATATTTAGTTGGCATGAAGGATTGTATGGCAACCATAGACAAATTATTAGACATCAACTCCGATGATGTGCGGCTCATTATAATCTATGGGATGGGCGGCATCGGTAAGACAACACTCGCCAATATTATCTTTAACAAACTATGTCATCGCTTTGGGAAAAATTGCAGCTTTCTTGATGATGTGAGGGAAACGGCCAAACAAAAAGAAGGCTTGGTCAAGCTACAGGAAAAATTATTGTCCGATATCTCTTATTTTAAAGTGGATCAAAATATCGAAAGTACTTATCATGGGATGAAAAGAATTGGAGAAACAATTTGCAACGAGAAGATGCTAATTGTATTGGATGATGTTGATAAGGGCAGCCAAATAGAAAATCTAATCGGAGTGAATTCTTTGTATCGTGGTACCAGGATACTTGTTACCACTAGGGACAAGAGCGTTCTGAATACCAAGGAATTTAAGTATATATGGGAGAATTATGAAATGGTGGGGTTAAGCAATGAAGACACACTTCAACTTTTTAGTAGACATGCCTTCGGTGACGATTCTCCTCCGGCCGATTACTACAATCTTTCAAAAGGCATTGTCCATACTGCAGGTGGACTACCTTTAGCTCTTGAAGTAATAGGCTCATACCTTTGTCAAAAAGAGAAAGCAATATGGGAAGAGTGGCTAGAGATGCTAAAGAAAACATCTCATAAAGATGTCTTGTCAAAGCTAAGGATAAGCTATGATGCCTTAGATTGGAATGAACAGCAGATATTCCTCGATATTGCATGCTTTTTCGTCGGTCAAAATAAGACTAATCCAATGTACGTGTGGCAAGATTGTAATTTTCGCTCAAAGGAGGCCATTGATGTCCTTACTCAGAGGTGCATGATAAAGGTTCTAGCTGATGATAGGTTTTGGATGCATGATCATATGAGAGACCTTGGAAGGGCAATTGCTAAAGAAACGAATACCAGGTTATGGGATACCAATGACATCATTTGCAATTTAAGATCAACAAAGGTAAAGCATGGCATAATTTGAATAGAAAATTGCTTATACCCTCTTCCTAATTGAGGATTCACATTTTTGATTTGGGAGCTACTCTTCTGTTTCGTTTTTCTTCTCTTCTACGAAATGAAATAGTGGGATATTGACAAATTTCTGCTTCTGCTCCTCAATGTCGTTGGCAGATTGAGAAAATTGAAGCACTCCACTTCTCAGCATCGGGGGATGTCACTTCGGAGCAAATTAAGCGGTTCCCGCATTTGCGGATTCTTTGGTTGCGTAATGTAATCTGCCGAGGTGTCTTCACGGACTGTCTTTCCGAATTGAGATGGATCAATTTGCGTTACCCTTATGGTACTATTCGCCAAGTCCGCCTTGGTCAACGTTTAGAGGCAACCAATTTGTTGCATCTACAAAACGCGGTTGTGGTGAATCTTTCTGGGATTGAAATCACAAAAGATGTGTTAGATTGCCTAATCAAGGTATGCCAGTTTCCCTCTTAGTCTAATTTTCTCATTCAATGAAGGACATAATTTTATGGATTTTTTATTTAATTTTCTCATTGGTTACCTAAATGCATATTTATTTCTTGTTTGTCCTGCTCTTTCATTGGCTTTTGTAGAGAGGAAGGAAATTGAAGGTTCTCACTATTGAGTATAATACTTTGATAAGTGGGACACCAACCTTTCCCGAGTGCTCAAATTTACAGAAGTTGAAGTTTTGTAGATTTTATTCTTTGATGGAAATTGATTGCTCTATTGGGAAATTGAGGTGGCTGAGTGACTTGAGTTTTGAGAATTGTTGGCAACTTAAAAAATTGCCTGAACAAATTGGAGAGTTACAGAATTTGCGGCACCTTTGTCTTGGTGGTTGTCATCACTTGATTAAACTCCCGACTCAGTTTTGAAATTAAAGTTGTTAACAAAGCTGGATGTATCATGCACGGAAATTACAAGATTACCAGATACCATTGGTGAACTACCAAACTTGTCATCTATTGATGTACATTGCACACCAATTATGGAAATGCCCAATACAATGAGCAAGTTTTGTCAACTCCAAACACTGGACTTGAATCGTTGTCATGAAATACAAAAGTTGCCAAATCTCCCCATAAGTTTGACCACTCTACGGCTGGAATCTACTTCATTGCTGACTATCCCTAACCTCTCATACCTTACAAATCTAGTTGAGCTGGTCCTATACGATGGCTTTGAATTTAGAGACACATCAAATGTAATTCGAACTCGCGACTTGTGGTGGATTGGGATGTTATCCAAACTGAGGAAGCTGCACCTTTGCTTTCCAAATGTCTGTGCACCAACTACACAGTTATATTCGCTTTCTCTGTTGGAAGAACTTACTGTATATGGAATAGACTTGCCAGCTTTCAAACAACTTCGGACAAACTTGATAGTTTTGGAGCTCTATGAAACTCAAAGGGAACCAAGTACACCTCGATGGGCTTCCTCCATTGGAAAAGGAGACTCTTTTTTTATTTTTTTGGTGACCGAAAAGGAGACTCTTTTCCTTTCAACAAGTTTGGGAAAATCGAGAAAAAACAAGGTGTACGAGCAACATGATGTTCAATTTCCCGATGTCTTAGAATCTTCAGAGAGATCACGCATTCAGGACTGTAGATCTTCCGAGAGGTCGGTTTGTCTGCTGGAGGAGCCGGGGTGCAATGAACCACAAGCTGCCGAGTTGATTATTCATCGGAGGGAAGCCTTCCTTTTTCCAGTCTCCCTAAAGATGCTTGAAAAATTCCTTCTGTGGGGGTTCTCAGAGGTACAGGATATTCAAGTTGTTTCTATGCTCGAATCATTGGAAGAATTTTCTGTTGAAAAGTGCTCTTCATTAAAAAGGTTACGCGGTTTGTCAAACTTGAAGAACTTGAAGTGGTTAACGATTTTCCAGTGCCCAAGCCTGAAGGTTGTCGAGGGCACTGACGAACTAGAGTTTTTGCATAGCTTGGAAATTAGTGGTTGCAGATCAGTGGAAAGGATTGTTGATGCATCGAGATCAAAAATACCAAATAAGTGCTCGATAAGCATAAAACGTACTGGGGGGTTACCCGACTCTGGCCGCTATATAGTCTCTTGGGAGTCGTACAAAGAGAGAATTTTTTACGGAACAAAGCAAATGTCGGACTTTGAAACTGAAGCAACGGACTCCGAAACAGAAATGGAGGATTCTCTAAAGAAAACGGTGCGCCTTCTTTCTAATCATGGATCATCATTGTTTCTTCTGCTTTACTTGCTTTCTATTTCTGCTTTATTCTAGTGGAGAGAGACGATGAACTGATTCTAAAACGTGCGACCAAGGACAATCTTATTAAAATTCCCCATCTTACTGGGAATCTCCATACGCCGTGTGTGCGTCCACTTCGGTGGCGAGCTTAGGGATCTTACATCTCTCACCATCTATAACAAAAGGGCCTTTCTTAGGAGAAATTTTAAGGCCCAAGAGGCCTCATCTCAACTCACCTTATTATTTCTTTCTGCAGGGCCAGGAAAATAAAGAGAAGAAAAGGAAGAGAAAGACAGAGTCGGCAAAACAACAAGGAAGAAAGAGGAGAAAACTTCGAAAAAAGGTTTGGGTGCATTTGTTTCGCCCTATTATTTCCTTATGCAGGACCAGGAAAATGAAGAACAGAAAAGAGAGAGCAAGACAGTCGGCAAAAGAACAGGGAAAAGAATAAAGAGGGAAAAAAGTGCCTGAAGTGGATTTTCGGAATGAGGTGGCTAAGTCGGTCTCAAATCACGAATCGAATTGGGATTAGGGTTCTTCTTCCTTTCTCTCGCTGCTCAAGCAAATCGCTGTCGCTCTATCCTCGGCGACTCCGCTCCCAGTCCTCGCTCTCTCATCGCAAGCTTAAGTTCTGTAGTCCGCGAGCATCAAGTTCGATGTCCATGAGCATCTTCTTCAGTGCCACTTTTCTCTCTCGTGCACATTTTCTTCATCAGTCCGATGGTTGCATTCATTAACTCCATCAATGGTGGGAAGCATGGGCCTGAGCTCAAGCTCCGGATCACCAGCTAATCGCTGATGAACAGGTACGAGCGATGTGGCAGTTGGTGTTTAGTTGAATGTGATCGTGTGATTTATCTTTGCGTAGTTAAGCATGAGTTCGAACTCTAGCTTCATAGGGTAATGGCTTCATAGTATATTTATGTTGCTATGCTTCTGTGGACTGCTTGATTGAGTAGAATCATGTGCAGGCGTGTTGTGCATCTGTTAGTTGGGGTGTTACAAGAATTATGGGTATTTGGTGAGCTGACTTAAGATTAGAAAGTTACAAAATTTGGGAAACAAAGTTTACAGCTTTGATGGAGAACGGCGATGTAGATTTTTGCAGTTGACCATCTGAGAATCGAACCATCCCCATGATTGTTATTGCAGAGCGCACAAAACTTTCTGCACGGGATGTTGAGCATCTTCTCATGAAGTGTTTGTCTGTTGGTATATTCTAAGGCTCGATTAATGGTCACTTTAATGAGTATCCACTGTCTCTCTATTACGTGTAAGGAGGAGCTGATATAAAAGCAAACAATGCTTCTCTTCTTTTGGGCAGTTGTATTTTCCATTGGTAATTTGAGGTCTGCTGCATGTGGTTGAAGGGACTAGAAGTTTGTGGGTTGGTTGCGCGGAATGTGCCTAAAGTGATTGCTGTGAACGTGCGACCTATTAAGAGACTTAGCTAGTACTAATCAACCATAAATAGTTTTATCCAACAAGTGGTGGCTTATGTGAATCAGCGTTTCTTTTTATTCTTTTAACATTGATGCTCAGTGATGCTAAGTTTCATAACTGGGGGGTGAAAGATGATTACTAGTTGTTCATGCTCGTAGAATGACGGCCACTAGTTCATGCTCATAGAAGAGCTTCGGATATGTGTCAGTGTGCTGTTGCAAGATATCTGGAGTACAATTTCCCTTTTTGCATATGCAGTCATGGCAAAACTGGATTTTGTAATTGCTTGCACCTTCTCTGCTCTAGCATACATAATGGAAAAAACTGATATTCAAATATTTACCCCATATTATGGAGTCTAAACATTAGAATCTCAACTCAGATTGTGGTCGCTGGAACATGTACTGCTTTCATTTGCTTGCTCAATTGTGTCCATTTTGATCCACCATCATGACGAATGCTGTGGGAGAATTTTTGTAGCTTTTATGACTTCCAGAATGAATTTTTTTAAATGAATGCCCACCCTCTTTGAAGCTGATTTGTGGGGTTTGCTTCCCTGTGTACTGATGCATTGAATGGTGTAACTTCAATGTGCCCATTGCTTAAAACCATACAAACCTCGTGTGGCTATATGAGAAATGACCAATGCTGGGAATATAGAACTGACTCATAGAAATGTGACTCTAGTGGAGTAGTTAAATGTTGTTCATTTGTTAAATATTCTGCTTTAGTTTGTCAGATTATTTTCCAAATTAATTTGGTATATCAGCCTTTTCATTCTAAAACTACTGTAAAACAAGTTAAATTGACAGTGCACCTATAAGAAAAAAATTAGTCGCTCAAACTTCTTGGTTGTTAGTCTGCTATCAAACCAAGAGTGCTGCCATACGGATCACTGTGAGGAGTCTCAGTAATTTCTAAGGATGCTGTGTAACCTCTGTAGCTTTCTGCCTTAATGTCAAGGTGAGATTCTTAATTGCTTGAATGGACAGGATCTTGTCCATTGTCTGTTGCATTCAGCAATAAAAGCAACCAATTGGAATACGATTGATTATCATCTTTCGACCATTGCCTTTCAAGCCATTGATCAGTCGAGGCTACTTTTACAATCAGGAAGCTTGAATGTGGAGTTAGTAACAGACACCAACTTTCGATATTGCAGAAAGCATGACTTGCCGTGCCAGTATCTTTTTAGCATGATGTCTCACCATGTTCAGCTAAATTTAGATTTTACTCGAAATAGGGACATCGAATGGAAGTATGCGGGCTATTTGGCTCCTTTTCCTTCTTACCAGTAGCAGTAATATCTCTTAGTCCGTGAGAGAGAGAGAGAGAGAGAGAGAGGCTGCAAAATCCAAGTCCGAGGGGAGCTTACCGAAAAATATCAACAAGGATTGCAGAATAAACATTTGCAACATCCCCATGTCAATAAGCTCAATATGCTTCGCAGTCAGATTACCACAAGCCATTCAATAAACAGTATATATAGCAAAATTTGGCGGCTAAACAGCACGTATTCACAGCTCCAAAAATGACATTCTCGGAGCTACTGGAACTTACATGTGACAGTAAACATACATTAACATATTCACTATGCTTTTACTATATTCACCCTCCGATGCTGCTCCATAAAAGAAAATGGCAAGTACATGATCGAAGTTGAACGTGAGATGGAACCCTAGAAAGAAGGAGACGAGAGACTGAAGCTTGCAAGAAGTGGGCATCGAGTGGCCGAGGATCGGGCGAGAAGTGGGCGAGAACAATTTAACCATACGACTTCAGGTTAAAGACCATCATCTAATAAGCATAAACAGTCGCAGTCTCAATGAAAATTTTCGCAAAATAACATAAAAACAGAATAAATAAATAAATCAAATTGAAGAACATAAGCAGGAAGCGAGATGATCGAGTGTGAAAATTATGCAGGAGTTGGGGGAAGACCTTACCATTTGATCGATCAAAAATGAGTCCGAGTGAAAACGGAGATTTGGGTTCGATTCAGAACCCAAAAAGGCTCTACCGTCCACTGAAGATTCCGACTCTTACGATGTCACGCCCCGACCCTCAGGCACGCACACATCCCTTGATTTTGGTCGATTTAAAAAAATGCGATATCCCAGGACTATGTATCGCCGACCCTTTCATTCTTATATGCGCGTGCGGAAGCCAGCTTATAATTCCCTGCACAAAAAGAATGGGATAGAAAAGCGGCCATATATTTTTCTTACGAAAATTCACAACTACATCTCTTTACATGCAAACAAGGTCCGACAAGACGGGATAGGATTTCGATCCTCATCCGAGTCGTACTCGATGTCATACTCGGGGTCCCTCCTCCACGTACTCCTCTTTGGGTTCCTCACAGAGATCTCCTCATCGATTCATGCTCCTCAAGCTCCTCATCCGGTCCCGAAATGGTTATTCAATAACCACGGCGAGACCACGTCTCGGCAAGTTCTACTTCCTAAGACCCGATTAGTAAACTAATACACCTTAGGGCCGCCTACGCACAACATGAGTCGAAGACTTACCTTAGCCTCGCATTCCACCCGCATATTAGTACGGATCGAATAGGCACACAAGCATCACATCACGGATCGAAGATCGATCTAATCGACTTAGTCGATTTCACATCGAAGACCACTCACGATCATCTCCCTTCAATCATTCAATTCACAACATCAAACCAAGGCAATAAATCACATCAAGACACTCTCATCAAATCATCGATCAATCGACCAGTGGATTGACACGTGTCATCCAAATTATCTCTTGATCAACCATTTATCATACCGTCTTGTCTCAAGATGCTCGTGGAGTCATCGAGCCTGGGCAGATCATACCGTCCTGTCTCAGATGCTCCGTGGAGTCATCGAGCCGGTATACACACAATTTATCATACCGTCCCCGTCTCCAGGATGCTCCGTGAGTCATCGAGCCGGTATACACACAATTTATCATACCGTCCTGTCTCCAGATGCTCCGTAGAGTCATCGAGCCGGTAGATCATATCATTCCAAGCAATAATCAAATAACCAATTTTATCATTCCCGATAAAATACCATGAGTGGATACTCAATTGGCCTTAGCCAAAACATAATAATTTCTTTTTATAAAATCCACCATTTTCTCGTAGCCCACTCAGATCCTTTTGGCATTATCAACCGATGCTTTTTTTTTCAATTAATAATCAAAGATTATTCAATTGCGAGTAATAATTCATTCTTTCACAAATAATTCAATTCAGCATGAAATAGGCTCAATTAAATAAACGGACCGCACCACGACAATCAGCATAAAATTCCGGTCACTAGCCATCCCGGTTGAATTTCCAGAAAAATAAATAAATAAATAATTAATTTCGAAAAATAAATAAATAAATACTAAAAATCCAATTTAGCCAGTATTGCCTAATTGGACGCCAGAAACTGGATCGGGAAAAATCCCGAGATGCATTCAATAAATAAAAGTACGTCTCTACTTGCTAATGACTAAGTCTAACCACCTAACATGCATCGTTAAGTCACTAATTTAATTGTTCTCGACTAATCTAACCACCTAACCGCATTTAATTAAATCTAACCAACCCCTAAGATATTAAAGAAACTAAGAAAGCGTTAGTGAGGCAAGAAACTCACTGACAGATTAAAAAGACGGGAACACCGCGACGACGACGCTGACGGCGGCCGAATTGCAAAATTCTGGTGGCGTCGACAGACACTGGCCGGGCCTACAAGCCTCGCAAGCCTACAACAAAAAGCTGGCCTTGGGCCGACTTGCTTCACGGGCCCCAGATGGGCTGAAGTACAACTGAACATGGGCTTCAAAGCTGGACCGAAGCTTGCAGACTTGGGCCACTGAAAACTGAACTGGGCCTGCTGCGGCTGAGTTGAATTCGTTTGGGCCCGTGGAGAATTTTCGCTGGACTGCTCGGTAGGTTGCAGCGTGGGCTGAGCTGTAGCAAATTGAAGCAGCAACGGAGGACACGACGCTGGGTTTCAGCTTTGCTGGCAGTTGGATCCGTGAGCTTCGGTCTTCAGCGAAATGGTAGCAGCTGAAAATCAGCTGGTTCTGCTGGACGAACGGCAGCAGCTTTGATGGACTTTCAAGCGACAAGGTGGAAGCATAAAGGAACCGGTGGTGATGGCTGCTGCTCGCGTGGCTTAATGGACGGAGACGCTGAAGCCGAACGTTGACTGGAGAAGATCGAAGCTGGATTCGCTGGCTTCTTCGAGCTGGCCGAAATCCATGAGCTGAAGACACGGACGAAGAAGCAGCTTCGTCTGAGTTGCGGGTGACGTGCGGTAGATGGCAGGAGGAGTCAACGAAGGGAAGCTTGCTGTTTTCATTGACTCGGCTGGACAAACGAAAGTGGAGCAGGCTTCGGTGCTGCTTGACTCGCTGAGGTGGACGGTGCGTGGACGAAGAAGACGCGAGGCAGAAGCTGGAGTTGCTTCGGTCGGTAAGATGGAGTCAGCGGAGGAATTCTTTTGGTGGACTTCGCTTGCAGAGAAGAACGTGCAGCACGGGGTCAACAATCGGTGAAGACAGCTCCTTTCATTGACCGACACAAGTGGAGGCGTGGACGTGTGGTGCTGCAAGGGGCTTCAGCTTTCAAGGGAAGGAGCTGCCGGTTTGTCAATGAAAAATGAAAATGAGGCCAGAACAGAGAGGAGGAAGTCGAGAGAGGGAGAAGGGAGATGGACGGTGGTGTCAGGGTGAGGAAGAGAAGAGATAGAGATGAGGAAGAGGTGGGGGCCTCTTGGCTTGATATTTTCCTCACAAAATATCTCCAAAGACTAAGTCTTGGCCATGTATAATCCCTTGGCCATCACTAGCCCACCAAAACACATCCCATGACTTCTCTTTTTTGGCCCATTTTTGCAGTGAGGGGAGGGACACACGAAATTGCAAAGTATAGGCGCACCACCAATTAGTTCTTCAATCTTACTCCGTTTATCCTCATTTAATCTCCATAATTTAAATTGACGCCTCTATACTTCAATTGACATTTTTCCTCACTCATGCACCCATCATGCATCTCAATTTCATAATCCCCGGCTTCAACTACACGAAAATGGCCCTATTTATCCAGTCGAATTTAGAACCCGAAAATCTGGATGTCACATACGAAATAAGTTCATTTCAGCTTGTGCTCTCCACAATAATAAGAGTTATAAGTGTTTTGATAAGGGCATGTACACACGATGTTAATTTATTTATCGATATTCATACTTATGTCAATCTAGATCTTGTTCCTTAGTTTTTAAGGTTGATAGAATTTTCTGCAACCTAAATCTCATTCCTAATATTTTGAGGTCGATAAAATTTTCGATGTTTTGTGTTTTGTATTCTCTAAACAATCAGGATCAATATAACTATGAATATCTATAAATTAACTAATGTCATTTATAGATATCCTAATGAAATTACTTAAACATAAATAGCAGAATTATCAATCCGATTTAACTTTAAATGAGATTCTACTTTTACTTAAATTGAACTATTGTAATAGTTGTGAAGACCAAAAAAAAAAAAAAAAAAAATGTAACAAAAAGGTTGGCCCGACCATGAGGAGGCCAGTGAGGACGAGAGGGATCGGCGGGGGTCCGGCTGTGGCTCGGGCGTGAGGGAAGAGAGGCGGCTGCTCAAGGGACGGACTGAGTCCCAAGGATGGACTCAAGACTTGCAGGCCTCAGTTTTGGTTTGGGCTGGACTTGATTTTTGCATATGGGCTTACTTAACTCATTTTTAAAGAATTTTCGGGCCAGGCAAACTGGGCCCACTCTCTGGACCCAGCCAGCCAATGGCCCAATGCCCTGGAACCCCGGGCGTGCGCCCAGGCTGGTCTAGACTCGGGTCGGATGGGGAGATCTGACCCGGGTCCTTTTTATTATTATAATATTAAGATTAGCAAAAGGCTTAAAAAATAGTTTTTGAGTAGTTTTCTCCAAAAATACATGAATGAACCTCCAAAAGAGTACAAAAAAATCAAGCTCCGATTTAAACAAGATTATATATCCGAAGGGCATTAGTTGGTTAACTAATGTAAACAAATCTCTTATCCTAGTTTCTTTGGCTATGCAGATATGACTCCCATAAAGGACCTTTCTCTATAAATTAATCTCTCTTACTCATAACCCAATCGACGATATTACTGATTTGTATTATCTTCGTTTGTTTTGGGTAATAGTATGGGCGGTCCTAAACTTTTCCCTATCATGCAATGCTGTGCTGGAAATATTTTTCAATTTCTTAGTATTGCATATTTTGAATTTGACTCAATATTGTCATTCCTTCCAAAAGACAAAGGAAAATTGTTGAATTGACACTTAATACCATTAACTAGACGTTTAATATGTTGACGAGGACACCTAAGTGGACATCATTACCTAGCTGTTCAATTTGGACCGGACATGAGGCTAGGTCGTGCGACCCAGATATGAAGTTGAGCACCTCCACCAATGGAGGTCATGTGCCTAGCCCCATCCTCCGTTGGAAGAGAGAGAGAGAGAGGGTTGACCTAGGTGCGGAGGTTCGGCACGAGGCACGGCAGGACCACACCGGTGATTACACCAGCAGTGGTGGCCAGCCTTGAACACCGAACAAAATTCCAGACTACTATTACCTTGTTCTTAAGTTAGGAGATGATTTGTACCGTCTGCCACCAACATCAACAAACCCCAAAAGGCATGACATGGCCTGATGTCCATGTCCGACAATAGATCCCGCCATGATTGAACCAATCGGAGCTACGTACGACCCAATTATATAACGGTAATTTAGAGTTAACGGTGCACACAAGCGAAGGCAAACGACAATGATGATATAACTATCACGATCGCCCGTCACCAGATGATATGATGCGATTCCTCAATTTCTCAATTGAAAATGCTTTCGAAAGAAATGTCGTTACATAGCAAAAATGATAAAAACACGGATAATTCGATCCACAAATATGGGTACAGACATAACACGCTTGTATAGGCAAATTCCAATGAAAAGAACAATGAAGAACAAAGATCTCTCATGATTCTTTCATCAATTCAAAGTAATAAGAAAGATCTTTCATAATTCTTTCATCAATCCAAAGTAATAAGATGTTTTGCAAAAGAATGAAATGTATATATTAATCTAGAAAACTCTAAAATCCGGCAAATATTTTTTAGGATTACAATTAAGTTTATTTCCTTATATTTATTGTATTTTAGCAATTTTGTTGGGATTTTATGTGATTCATTTCAACTTTTATAATTATCTAGTTAGATTTTTTTTTTTTTTTTTTGAATGAGAATTGTTGGCATGATTTTCGTTTATTGAGGAGGCGTTTCTTTTACGGGAAGTTGATGATTTTAAAACATGTTTTTCTAAGAGACAATTATTTGTATTGTTTAAAATAATTAGTCAACAAAAAAATGTTTTCATTATTAACAAAGCTCTCTATATTTTCGTTGATAACGAACATATTTTTCATTGATTCTTAATTTTCTGCAAAACAAGCCCTTAAAATTTTTGTTCGCTAATTTATCATTCTACCCGCATCAATCACATTCGAGCTATTTTTCTTTTAATGTTATAAACTAAACTCATGTGTAGGAGACAAAGTGGTGCCCATCGATAAGAGGTCAATATGGAAGGTAGGCTTATTTTAATTTTTATCAAAAATTAATTATTTTTTAAATTACTGAACGATTTTATCTGTTTTGCTCCGTTTTTTGTTTTTCTTTGGGCAAGAATTCTTTCATCCCAATGATTTCCCCATAGTCTAGCCACAGTAATATAAGTTGGATGAAATTTACAAGTTGCTTTCACAGAGAGAGAGAGAGAGAGAGAGAGAGAGAGAGAGAGAGATTTTAAGAGGTGAAAAGCACAAAGCCAATACTCCTCCATCCCACAGTTCAAAAGCAATCATCTTCTGACACTAATCGCTTGTGGCTTATCTTCATCGTCACCTTCTTCACCACTGCCTTCACTCTAACGCTAATCACCACCACCACCACAACCACCTGCACCGCCACAAGCACTGTCGCGGGCTTTGCAGCCTCTTCAGTCCCACTTCTACTTTCCATATCCGCCGCCCTCCTCCACTATGCCGCCACTACTGACTCAACTCACGACGTCCATTGAGCCTGCCACCATACCGCCGCAGTTGCCCGCTGTGCTGCTGCTACCTCCCACTGCAAACTCCTAGATTTCGGCCTCACCCACGAAGTCCTCAACTTCGACGGTCGCACCATCTTCCTTGACGAGAATGAGAACCTTGTCTCGAGGTTTGAACAGCAACACCCAGGAATCGAGGCCTACGATGTGCAGTACGAGACGAGGGTCAGCGAAATGAAGAGGCTGCTCAAGTCAGCTAGAGGCGAGTTCTGCGGTGAGTGCCGGCCAGTGCAGAACCTGCTCTTCTAGGAATGCAAGCTTGCATCGAACAGCTTGCCCAAACACGTGTATGAATTGAGTTGGGACGCAATACTTATCAACGGACTGAGCGGGTACCATGAGGCAGCGCCGGGGAGGATGTCGGCGATATTCACGACGGCGGTGCTGGCAAGGAGCAAGAAGGGTGGCGCAGTGGAGACGCACGTGTTCGTGCATGACTTCGATAGGGAGGTGGAGAGAGTTTATAGCGACGAGTTCTTATGCAGGGACAACTTGGTGGAGGTTGTTCGTAAGCTTGGGCATTTTGTTGTGGAGAGAGTGAGCGATGAGAGATTAACGACTGAGTTTTGTAGGGTTTCCGCTTCGGCCAATTCATCTTTGTCGTTAACATCAATGGCGTAATTGAGGGATAATTCAGGGATTCCCAAGGGGTTGATAAGGAAGATGATGACTGAGCTGGGGATTGTTACTAATATTTTTCTCCGATCATTTAGATGCCGAGCAATGACGATAAGAATTAATAAACAGACATAACAATCGCTACAAGCATATAAACCTAACTGAGAAAAAAGAAAACTTTGTTCTCAACTTCAAGGCAAGCTTGCTTTGAAGATCTACACATACTAGTTTTAATTCTTTTTTCGTCGAGTTGAAAATGGCACTTTGAATTTCTTCCTAAATATTGAAATTAGCAAATAGGCTAATTATATCAAATTAATCACTTGAAAAAAGCTCTTAATTGTATCAAAGAAAATAATTAAAGGCTACTCAAACCATCCAAGAACTATTTATCGTGTAGGCCGAAGCGTTCCTTGGGCCTTCTATTTAACTTTTCATTTACACTTTTCGATTTTAATTAGATTTTGACCCTATTGTAAATTTTTATTTGGTTTGATATTGGAATGTGGTGCATTTTCACTATTGGGCTTTTTAAACTCAAACCATTTTTATGCTGAAACCTCAACTAGGTTCAAATGTGGCTAAATATTTTGGGGCCGTTGTAAATTTTGCTGATGTGGCGTAAACGTTGTTAAAATATTTTTTATATTTATCTTTTTTCTTTATATTCAAACGTTGACTCTAACTTTGACCTGAAATTCTTCTTCAAAATGTATAAACCCTAACAATGCAATTCCTAAGTACCCACTCCCTACCATTCTTTCGTAGGCCATGGCTGCAGTTGAAATGCTCGAGCGGCCATGGCGATCGTGAGCTTGAGATCTATGACCTTTAGATTTCACACACATGGTCGCTCGAGGTCTAGCCCAGCCATGAGCTTCAAACTCGAGAAGCCATGACGGCCATGACTTTCAAGCTCGAGCTCAAGTGATCATGGTAGTTGTGAGCTTTGAAGTAGATCTAGCAATGACAAATTGCAAGCTTCGAGCTCAAATAGCTATGGACCACGAGCTTCAAAGCCAAACTGGTTATAAAGGCTACAAGTTTTGAGCTCAAACGGCCATGGCCATGATTTTGGAGCTTGAGCAGCCATGGTAGTTGTGACATCCTGAATTTCCAGTACTGTTTTCATCGACACGTTTATAGTGCTATTCTCAGAGCCGATCACTCATGAGATAACTAGACTATCTAGTAAATTCATTAAGAGATTTTAATGCAATGGACTTGAGAATTCGACTAGAAATCGACTGTTCAACTGTGCTAGTCTACAAGGGTCATTACGGCATTGTCAAAATTGATTAAAGATCAGGAATATTTCGATTCGACTGAGATGTGTGATCAAAGTATGGGTGATTCCACTTGATGGCAAAATTCTCGTCGAATGGCACTAGATCGATTTTCTGTCGTTTTTGGTACTTTGTGCCCGTAATTGAAATCTTGAGATTTTCATGACTACCGAGAGTCGCCAATGTGTCGAGTGGGCTCATTGTGGCTCGAAGAAAATCGACCATGGGTCATTTGCACTAAAAATCTTTGAAAATTACCTAGTAGCCTAGGTCACGCTAAAAAACGCGTCTGAGTGAATTAACCACGAATTTAAGTCCGATTTCAGAAATTGAAGATTCTGTCATGTCACAATAAATTATAGTAGCGTCGACTCGATCTGGAAGATTTTCAAAACCCGAGACTTTTGGGAAAAAGTCGACATATGACTGTTTTTGTTTAGAAAAAAGGCCGGAATTGTTTTTGATTGCAAAATTGGGAAGCAAGTGGATTATATGGGTGAGGAAAAATGCCAAATGGATCAGTGATATGTCAGTTAATTTTATTGAGCTCGGTTGGTATTGAATCAAGGTCAAATTGAGGAAAAACTGAACTAAATTTGTGTACCCCCACCACTTGTGACCTTTGGACCGCTTCAGACTTCTAGAAGCGGGCCTTGGTGGCTCATGGACAGCCAAGGAAGCCATACTTGGCTGGAAATGGTCAAGGAGACCATGGGATGGAAAGTTGAGGCAAGTGAAGCCCTTGTCCCCTAGATTTTTTCTCTTCAATCTCATCTCTTCGTTCTCTCTCTCTCTCTCTCTCTCTCTCTCTCTCATTGCCATCCAAAACTCTCTCCATCTCCCTTCTCTCACCTTGTTCGAACCCCACCAGCAGCCAAGGAAGTCGCCGGAGCAGCCACACCACCGCCGGACTGTTTTCCTCCATTGTTTTCACTAGGTTTCTCGCTCCACAGTGACCTTTCGCCAAAGATCCGAGTAAAAAGTTGATTTCCTGGATGAATTAGCGAACGAGTCACTATCGTCATGACAAGGACATCCAGGCCGTTCCAACAAGCTCGACCTCACCCCGAACGGAGTCGCCAGTCGCCGGTTTGTCGGTCCCCTGCCCGCGTGCACTATTTCGCGATTTTCTTCATTTTTCTCCCATTCCGACCCTTCCTTAGCCGTTCCATCCACCTACAAGATCCCCAAGACCCCCGGGAGCCACTAGTTGCCGACCACCCACTCACCAAAGCTCTGATCAACTCGTTTCTTCGCCGTTCGGCTGCTGGTTACCTTGCCAAGCCTTCCACCGGTCTTACTTTGCCTAACCGAGCTTGTTTCCTCTCCCTTTCAACAAGAATAGAATATAAGTTTTGTGTGTTTCCAGCAAGGTGTCGGGCCCGTTTTGGAGGTATTTCGGGTCTCAAAACCTAGGCCCGCTTTGAGAAGAAACGTCCCTCGCAACGTTCCCTTTGGTTTGATCCGACCCGCTCGTTAATCAAGTGAGTTTTGCTCACTAATCCTTTATTAGTATGCTAATAATGCTTAGGAGTTGATTAGATTTAATTAAGTACAACTAGGTGAATAGATTAGATTAGAGTAATTAGATTAGAGACTTATCAATGCATGTTAGGCAAATAGTTAGTGTAGTTAGCAAGGAAATGGGTCATAGTATTTATTGAACGAACCTTGAAAATTTTCCGGGTCCGTCTCAGCTTCTAATTAGGCATTACGAGCCTAAATTGGATATATTACATTTATTTTATATTTTTAGTAATTAATTAATTAATTTTCAGAAATTAGGCTGGGATAGTCGACGACCAAAATTTTATGCTGATTATTGTAGTACAGTCCGTTTATTTATTTGGGTGCTAAATCGTGCTGAATTGAATTAATTATGATTTTAGGATTTTATTCCTAAATTAATTAAATTTTTTAATTAAGTGGAAAATTACCGGGCGTCGTCTATATCGCCAAAAATCTATTTTGGGACTGCTGAAAATAGTGGGAGGTTCAAAAGTGGAAATCTTATATTTTGGGTAAGGCCGACCATGTATTTATGCACGGGTATTTTTATCAGGAATGGTAAAAATGTTGAATTAATTAAATGATCAATTATTAGCATGTTATGAAAGCATGACTGGTAGCTTCTGGTGAGCATAATAAATATATCAGATTAGTGGATCTGATAGCTTCTAGTGAGCATAATAAATATGTCAGATCAGTGAATCTAGCAGCTTCTGGTGAGCATATATAGAATAGCGGATCAATGGATCCGGCAGCTTCTGGGGAGCATATATACATTTATCAACATATTATGAAAGCATGGTTAACAGCTTTTGACGAGCATATATATATATATTTATCAGCATACTATGAAAGTATGACTAGCAGCTTCTGGTGAGTATATATAATTCTCAGCATACTATGAAAGTATGTCTGGCAGTTTCTGGTGAGCATATATAATATACTATATCAGAAATTGAAGTAGCTCTTGGCGAGCATATATATATAGTATATTATCTCATTAATTGAGGCAACTTTTGGTGAGCTATACTACCTGTTATTGGCTTATAATAACAAGTCATGGGTATGATTAGATTTATAGGTAGTATTGATTGAGATGACCGGTGAATGGTCTTGTTGATATGTAATCGATTGAGTCAATGATCGATGATTCGATTTGGTTCGGTAAATTGATTTGTGAAGTGATTGATGGAAGTAATTTGGTGAATATATGGATTGTATAAATTGTATTGATTTGCAGGAAGGAACTGAGGCCAAGGTAGGCCCTTTGATCCGTGTTGTGCTTAGGCAGCTTTTTGAGTGTATTGGCTTCCTAATCGGGTCTTAGGAGGTAGAACTTGCTGAGACGTAGTCTTACTGGTTATTGAATAACCATTTTCAAGTCCTTAGATGACTGTGGTGAAGGACCAAAGGCCCAAAGTGTAGAAAGTGAAGCTTGAAGAATTGACGATTCCCTTTTGCAGACCTTGTTTTATGAACTTGTGGTTTAAAACCTGACTTAACAATTCGCCTTGTATATATTTGCACTATGGTTTGCAATGTATATAAGGGTGATTGCTTTTAAAGTGGAAATTTGGAGTCCTACTTTCCTATCCTATTATTTTATTGTCGGGGGTTATTTATATGCTTTAAAATGAATGTATATAAGGGTGATTGCTTTTAAAGTGGAAATTTGGAGTCCTACTTTCCTATCCTATTATTTTATTGTCGGGGGTTATTTATATGCTTTAAAATGAATGGGTCGGTGATGCATCATGGGATGTCGCTATTATATCGACTGGGTGAGAGATGGGTGCGTGCCCAAGGATCAGGGCGTGACAGTAGTTGTTACAGAAAGTGAGTAATCGAGCAATAAAACAAAACAAAAAAATAAATTGGACACTAGATTTACATAGTTCGGTCATAGTGACCTATGCTCATGGGGAGAGTAACAATGGATTCCACTATAGATCAAGCGATACACATAACTTACATACTCGAGTTACTTAAACACTCTTTCTCGGTGTTTCCCAAACCCCAATTACACCAAAAAACGCATGCAGTGTTTAGTTTCCAAATTCCTCACAAAATAATCTCTGAATCTCACAAAGAAATTCACAAATCTTGTCACAAGATATTATGG
The DNA here is from genome assembly GCA_014182385.1 of Eucalyptus viminalis. Classification (NCBI taxonomy): domain Eukaryota; kingdom Viridiplantae; phylum Streptophyta; class Magnoliopsida; order Myrtales; family Myrtaceae; genus Eucalyptus; species Eucalyptus viminalis. The sequence continues at coordinate 21,904,945 of CM024532.1, read as the reverse complement.
CTACAAACACTAATCTTTCTTGGTGTAATTGCATGAAGAAAGACCCACGTACGAATAAATGTCCAATATCAAGCGCTTGACGGCACTTCAAGGACTCTTCTTGCAGCCATCGTAAAACCCACGATGAAGTCACCTCTGCATAATAACAGCGCTTCCTTTTTGGCGCACTCACGACGTCACTTGCAACATCAATTCAAGGCAAGACATACTCGAGGACAAATCCCTAATTATGCATATATAGCCATCGCCAATGAAGTCCAACTTCAGTCAACACAATCCAATTTCAGTTGATCGAATATTATCCAATTCAAATCCACTTTGGCCTTCCAATATTAATCCACAAATTGCAGCAATCCGAATATAAGTCTATCAATATATTTCCTTCTCTATTATGCCAATTCCAATTTGATATCAAGACAAAATAGGAAATACCAATAAAGACTTTAACACTGAACATGAAATATATATTTTCGTGTCACATACTCGGATGTTCACAAATAACGCTTCATCTCTAGTTGGGTTTTGTTTGTAATGGGCTCAAACTTGAGACATATCTCAACAATCTCCACCTTAGCTCGACGTTTGAGCCAAGTCGCAATCGCTTTGTAAAAATTCAAACTCTGCCGCTATTTTCCCATAGCCCTTAATGGGCTCAACTACCACATATATTTTTCAAGTTCAAGTTGTGCTTGAACTTCATTACAACTAAGGACCTCATCACCTTTAACTGCTCCACAAGGATTTTCCAATGCAACCTCCTTAATTGCGGATGAAGCAAAACCATTGTTATCAAGAGATTGAATACACATCTTGTTAATTTCAGCAGTTACAATAACCATTGGCTCTATTGGCTCTATAGGTTCCACCTGGCTACAAGCACCATCCATGTCAATTACATCACTAGTACTTGCTACCTTAGGAGTTTTTAGTTGCAACTCCACCGCAAGCTGAACATCGTTCAAATCTGTTTGAACAATGTTAGAAACACTCCTAGCCAGAAGTACTAGATGCTCGTCAAAACTAACTTGTCTACCGATATTAGGTAAATTTTATTCCAGGCACCACAACCAATAACCCCTTTCACCTTATGCATAGCCTAGGAATATGCACTTTCTTACCCTTCTATCGAGCTTACCATCACTAACTTGAATATAACGGGGACAACAAAATATTTTAAGAACATAATAATCAACAACGTTACCTGCCCACATTTTTTTGAGAGTCCAACATCCAATCACAGTGGATGGGGATCTATTTATTAGATAGCTTGTCATACTAAATGCATCCACCAAGAATCTCCTAGTCATACCAAAACTAGATAGAATTTATGAGCCGTCTCTAGTAATGTTTTGCTCATCAATTCCACAACATGTTAATTCCACAACATTTTGTGGTTCATTGACATTAGTGCAGTGTCTCACTATGCCTTCATTCATGCAGAATTCATTTAACAGCTTTGAGCAAAACTCCATGCTACTATCAGTTTGCACATGCTCGATTGTCTTACTAGTCTCATTTTCGATAAAATCTGTCAATTGTATGATCTTGACAATAACATTAAACTTGTGCCTAAGTGCAAATACCCACGTCTTCATCGAGTAGTTATCAACAATTGTTAGCATATATCTAGCATTCTTCCTCGAAGGAAATCGTGATAATCTGCAAACATTCAAGTGAATTAATTTCGCAATCTCAATGGTTTCTTTGACAGTCGTACTGAACTGTGCTTTTTGCCATTGATTTAAATCACAACACCTGGGTAGATTCAATTCGTTAACATTATAACCACATAGCAGATTTCTTTCACTTAAAACATTCAGGCTTCTCTCGCCAGTGTGCCCTAACGCATATGCCATAATTTAGACTCTCGAACACATGCAGCCGATGTCTTCGCATCGAAATCTGCCATTGTCTTACCTTGAAGTTCATACATGCCATTATGCTTGATTCCTTTCATTGCATCTCGAACAATTTACAAAATTTCACATTCTGAAATATATCGATATCCAGTTGAATCTATGGCACTCAAGGAAATTAAATTCTTCTTTAACTTTGAAACATGCTTCACTCCAATCAACGTCCTCGTGATACCATTATGAATTCTGAGTTTAACATCGCCAACACCGATAACATCTTATTCACTGTTGTTCCTCAATTACACTTTACCATTATCCATGCATTGATAAGTAGTAAACTAGTTTCTATTTGATGCAACATGAAAAGAACAACCAGAATCCATAATCTATCAATCAATCGATGAATCATTAGTAACACATAAAACATAATCAGCATTATTCGAATTACCATAAGCTATAGCTGCAACATCATCTGCAAATCAACTATAATTCCCTTACCCTTCTCGTTCTTTAACTTAAGGCAATTCCTTTTAAGAGGCCCCCTCTTGCCACAGTTCCAACAGATAGCACCTCTAGTCCTAGACTAACTACGTCTATTTATGTTTATACTACTCTTGTTAACATGTTTTCTAGATCTTCCTCTATTTTCACTTAAGTGGCAAATATAGGTTTGCCAGATTCTCTTCTACATATGTCCTCACTCAAAATCAATTCTCGACCCATCAAATGTCAAACTTGTTGACTGAGAGGAATTACTAACAGCAGTGATAATAGTATTCCAACTATCAGGCAATGGGGATAATAGAATCAAAGCATGGACCTCATCTTCAAAGTCAATCTCAACTGAACTCAATTAACTAACAATCATATTGAATTCATTGATATGATCTACAATTGACGCACCTTCACTTAGCTTCAAGTTGAACAGATGTTGCATCAAACAGACCTTGTTGATCGTAGAGGGCTTCTCGTACATATATAACAGGGCTTTCATCAAATCGGCGGTGGTTTTCTCTTTCATGATGTTAAACATGACGTAACGAGCCAACGTCAGTTGAATAACATTCATAGCTTACCTATCCAGCAAATCCCAATTAGCTTGCTCCATAGTCTTTAGCTTCTCCCTAGAGAGGGGTAAGTGCAGTTTTATCTAATAGAGATAATTTTCAATTTGCATTTTTTAGAAACCAAAATCCTTCCCATCAAATCTATCAATTTTCACTTTTCCTTCTTCTATTGCCATCATTTCACTTCAACTCAGCCAAGTTTGGCTTTGATACCAATTGTTGCGAAAAGCGAGTGATCGACAATAAAAAAGACCGAACAAGAAAATAATTTGGACACTAGATTTACATGGTTCAGTCATAGTGACCTACGTTTATGGAAAGACCAGCGATGTATTTCACTATAGATCAAGCAATACACGAAGATTACACACTCGCTTGAGTCACTTAAATACTCTCTCTCTCTCAGTGTTTCTTAAGCTTCAATTACACTAAAAAATGCACACAGTATTTAGCCTTGAAATTCATTGCAAAATAATATCTCAATCTCACAAAGAAATTCACAAATCTTACCACAAGATTTCATGGCTACAAATACTAATCTTTCTTGGTGCAATTGCACAAAGAAAGACCCACGTATGAAGAAATATTCAATATCAAGCGCTCGATGGCACTTCGAGGACTCTTCTTGCAGCCACCACAAAACCCATGATGAAGTCGCCTCTGCACAGTAATAGCGTTTCCTTTTTGGAGCACTCACGGCATCACTTGCAACATCAATGCAAGGCAAGACACACTGGAGGACAAATCCCCAATTATGCATATATAGCCATCGGTAAAGAAGTCCAACTTCGGTCAACACAATCCAATTTCAATTGACTGAATATTATCCAATTCAAATCCACTTTGGCCTTTCCAATATCAATCCACAAACACTAGCAATCCGAATATAAGTCTGTCAATATATTTCCTTCTCTATTTTGCCGATTCCAACTTGATATCAAGACAAAATAGGAAATATCAATTAAGACTTTAACATCGACGGGGACATACATAATTTCATGTCACATACTCGGATGTTCACAGATAACGCTTCATCTCAAGTCAGGTTTTGTTTCTGAGGGGCTCAAACTCGAGAGATATTTCAACTAGGGGTGTGCAAAAGAACTGGGAACTGCCCAAATAGCCCAAGATTGGACTTGATCACACTGGAATCGGCAGTTCTCATGGGAGTCGGTTCGGTTCCCAGTTCTAGGTGTGGAACTGCCCACCTACCCATTCGGACCGCACCGGTATATATATATTTTAAAAAATAAATTCCATCATAATTACTTAATTATTTTGTAGTATTTCGACCAAATATATATGCATCTATATTTATATTTGTAGTTATTAAACACTATTGAGTAATTTTGTCTCTTGGATGTGTGTAATAGTACTAATCTCTTACTCTTTTTTTTTTTCATTCTAACAATCCATTTACTTGCTTTGTCAACCAAAACAAAATAAATGAACAAAGAGTAAGGAGAGGACCAATTGGAGAGGTGTCCATAACTAATGATACAGAATTAAGAGCCAAATATAAGAGCGAACAAGTTTTGGCGCTCTAAAAAAGAATCTAGGTCAACTTGATATTAATTGATAAATGCAATTTTATAAGGATTGGGAGATTAGTTCTATGGACCCACCCATAAACCAGACTGGATTGACGTTCCGGTTCACGTGTGGATCCATGGAAGTAATGGACGGTTCTCGATTCCAATTTTTCGAAATCAGTTCTTAGTGGGCAGTTCCCGGTTCCAAGGTGGGAATTGCCCATATGAGCCATGCTCACCTCTAATAGTAACGATCTCCACCTTGGCTTGATGTTTGAGCCATGTCGCAATCACTTGGCAAAAATTCAAACTCTGACACTACTTTCCCACAGTCCCAAATAGGCTCAACCACCACAAATATTTTCCAAGTCGAAGTTGTGGTTGAACTTCGTCATAACCAAGGACCTTATCAGAATACCAACTCCACATGCACCTTTAACCACTCTGCAATGATTGTCCAACACAACTTCCTTAACTGCAGATGAAGCAAAACCATCATTGCATCCATATCTATCAGGAGATCAAATACGCACTTTGTTAATTTTAGTAGTTATAGTAACCATTGCCTCTATAGGCTTCACATCACTACAAGCACCATCCACGCGATTACTTCGCTAGTAGTCACTACCTTAGGAGTTTCTGGTTACAACTCCACGGCAAGCTGAACACTATTTAGATCCGTTTGAACACTGTTAGAAACACTCATAGCTAGAAGTACTGGAGGCTCTTCAAAAGTAACTTGTCTACTGATAATAGGTGAATTTAATTCTGGGTACCACAATCGATAACCCCACTCACCTTGTGCATAGCCTAGGAATATGTGCTTTCTTATCCTTCTATCGAGCTTACAATCATTAACTCGAATATTACATGGACAACCAAATATTTTAAGAACAAAATACTTGACCACACTTCTTCAAGAGTTCAACATCTGGTCGTAGTGGATGGGGATCTATTTATTAGGTAGCTCGTCATACTAAGCGCATACGCCGGGAATCTTCTAGCCATATTAGCACTAGAGAGCATTTTATGGGCCGTCTCTAGTAACGTTTTACTCATCAATTCTGCAACATGTTGTGGTTTGTTGACATTAGTGCGATATCTCATTACACCTTCATTCATGCAGAATTCATTTAAGAGCTTTGAGCAAAACTCCATGCTTCATCGTCTTACCAGTCTCTTTTTTGATCAAATCTATCAACTGCATGATCCTACTAATAACATTAAAGTTGTGCCTAAGCATAAACACCCATGTCTTTATTGAGTAGTCATCAACAACTGTTAGCATATATCTAGTACTCTTCCTCGAAGGAAATCACGACAACCCGTAAACATTCAAGTGAATTAACTTTGCAATTTCAATGGTTTCTTTGACAGTCATACTTAACTGCACTTTCCACCATTGATTTAAATCACAGTACCTATGTACAATCAGTTTGTTAGCATTATAACCACATAGCAGATTTCTTTCACTTAAAACATTCAAGCTTCTTTTGCCAACGTGCCTTAAACACAAATACCACAATTCAGCCTCTTGAACAGATGCAACCAATGTCTTCGCAGCGAAATCTGTCACTATCTCACCTTGAAGTTCATAGAGGCCACTATGCTTGATTCCTTTTATTATCACCTAAGCATCTTGAACAATTTTTAAAATTCCACATTCTAAAACATATTGATATCTAGATGAATTTAGGGCGCTCAAGGAAATTAAGTTATTCTTCAACTCAAGAACATGCATTACTCCAGTCAATATCCTTACAATACCATCATGCATTCTAATATTAAGATTGCCAATACCGATAACATCTCATTAAGCATTGTTATCCCCAACTGCACTTTACCATTATTCATGCATTGATAAGTAGTAAACTTGTTTCTATTTGGTGCAGCATGAAAAGAACAACTAGAATCTATAAAACATCCATCAATCGATGAATCATTAGTAGCAGACAAGACATAATCAGCATTATCCGAATTTCCATAAACTATAGTTGCAACATCATTTGCAAAATCAACTATAATTCCCTTACCCATCCCGTTCTTTAGCTTAAGGAAATTCCTTCTAAGATGCGTTCTCTTGCCATAGTTCCAACAGATAGCACCACCAGTCCTAGATTGATTGCATCTATTTATGTTTATACTACTCTCGCTAACACGTGTTCTAGATCTTCCTCTATTTTCACCAATTAAAACAACATATATAGGTTTGCTAGATTCTCTTCTACGAATGTCCTTGCTCAGAATCAAATCTCGAACCCTATCAAACATCAAACTTGTTGACTGAGAGGAATTACTAACAGCAGTAATTGTAGTATTCCAACAATCAGACAACGAGGACAAAAGAATCAAACCATGTACCTCATCTTCAAAGTCAATCTCAATTGAATTATAATAACTAACAATCACATTGAATTCATTGATATGATCTGCAATTGATGCACCTTTGCTTATCTTCAAGTTAAATAGATGCCGCATCAAATAGACATTGTTGATCGTAGAGGGCATCTCGTACATATCTAACATGGTTTTCATCAAATCAGTAGTAGTTTTCTCCTTCACGATGTTAAACACGACGTTATGAGCCAACATTAGCCAAATAACACCTATAGCTTGTTTATCCAGCAAATCCCAATCAGCTTGCTCCATCATCTTTAGCTTCTCCCTAGAGAGGGGCAAGAGTAGTTTCATCTGATAGATATAATATTCAATTTGCATCAATTAGAAATCTAAATCATTCCCATCAAATCTATCAATTTTCATTTTTCCTTCTTCTATCGCCATCGATTCGCTTCAACTTAGCCAAGTCTTGCTCTGATACTAATTGTTGGGGAAAGCAAATGTTCGAACAATAAAAAAGACAAGAACAAGAAAAAAAAAGATCAAACACTAGACTTACATGGTTCGGTTGTATTGACCTACGTTTACGGGGAGAACATTGACAAATTCCGCTATAGGAGAACAGCGACGGATTCAGCTATAGATCAAGCGACACACGAAGATTACACATTGGAGTCACTCAAACATTCTCTTTCGGTGTTTCTCAAGCCCCAATTACACCAAAAACTGCACGTAGTGTTTAGCCTCAAATTCCTCATGAAATAATCTCTCAATCTCACAAAGAAATTCATAAATCTTACCACAAGATTTCATGGCTACAAACACTAATCTTTCTTAGTGTAATTGCACGAAGAAAGACCCACGTATGAACAAATGTCCAATATCAAGCACTTGACGGCACTTTAAGGACTCTTCTTGCGGTCACTGCAAAACCCACGATGAGGTCGCCTTGCACAGTAACACGCTTCCTTTTTGGCGCACTCACGGCGTCACTTGCAACATCAATGCAAGGCAAGACACACTCGAGGACAAATCCCTAATTATGCAAGCCATTGCCAAAGAAGTCCAACTTCGGTCAACACAATCCTATTTCAGTTGACCGAACATTATCCAATTGAAATCCACTTCGGCTTTCCAATATTAATCCATAAACCGTGGCAATCCGAATATAAGTCGGTCAATATATTTCCTTTTCTATTTTGCCGATTCCAATTTAATATCAAGACAAAATAGGTAATATCAATTAAGACTTTAACATCGAACATGAAACATATATTTTCATGTCACGTTCTCGGATGTTCACAGATAACACTTCATCTCGAGTTAGGTTTTGCGATGGGCTCAAACTCGAGACATATTTCAATAGTAGTCATAAGCTACGAAGCTTGATTTGGCCATGGTGGCTATTAGCTTCAACCTCGAATAGCAATGGCGATCACAATCTTTGAAGCCTGAAGTGGCCATGGCTGCTGCAAGCTTTGAGTTTATATGGTCATGGCCACAAGCTTTGAAGCCAAATTTGGTCATAGCAGCCGCAAGCTTCAAGCTCAAGCAGCCCTAGTGACTGTGAACTTCGAAGCCAAATGTGGCAATAGTGGTCGTAGTCTTCAAGCTCAAATAACCGTGGCCACGAGCTCGAGCGACCATAACAGTCGCAAACTTTGAGCTCAAATGGCCTTGTGAGCTTCGAGCTTGACCGGCCCTGGCCACCATATGGCTTCCACTCAATGTTTCAATTGTCCATTTCAGCATAAACCGATTAGAAAAAGTAGCGAGGTAATAGAAGAATGAGCAATGACCCTTTTTAAAAAGTACAGGGATGATTTTGGACAAAAAAAGGGTACATGGACGATCTTGAAATTGGGTAAGAGCAAACGGACAATTGGTGCCATTTTACCTAATATTTATACAAATAAAATGCTTATCTTTGAAATGGACTTAACTAAACAATCAAAAGGGGAGTGAGTTGGTTGTTTTAGGATCGTTGAAACTTTTTCGTGCAAAACAATGTGTAGAGATGAAACAGTGTTTATAGCCAAAATATGCTAAGTATCCAAAATATCTTCAATCATCTGAAATGTAAAGAGAATAACAGATAAAAAAAAAATACAAATCAATTTATAGTGGCTTTTGCTAGTAGGCACTCAGCTGCTGGCAGGGAGGGGAGGGGACGAGGGATGCATTGGTGCTTTGCTAAAAGGCAAGGCAAAAGTCAGAGAGAGAGAGGAGATTGACAAAAAAATAAATGATCGAAAGGGCAAGGCAAGTCCATTGTGGCCCTCACCCTGATCCAAGCAAGGGCTGCGATGCTCTCAGGCAAATCTAGGGAAGGGCTGGAGAAGAAGCAAGTAGAGCTTTGTAGCATTTTGCCAGAGTGTTGGGGACGGAGCAAGCACCAACCATGAGAGCTCTTCAAAGGTTAGTCAAATGGCCGACACCTCTAGTCCACTCAATGGCTTGGGACTACGTCGTCGTCTGAATGCTCAACAACAACCCCTCCATGTACTCACTTTCGACCTTGTTTCCATTCTAAATGAATGCTCGGGAGAAGTACATTATCAGTGCCATAACTTGTGTATGGTGCTCACTTTGGTGCCAAAAGTTTATGTCAGATCACCTAAGTGTCAAAAAGTTTGAAAAATGCTTATTTTGGTGCCAACTCTAATCTGGTTGGCCGGAAATCCAATGTGGCACTTTTTTATTAATTTTTTAAGTTGATGTGGCTTGCCGGAAAGTATAGTCAGCATTTAAACAACAAAACGATGCCGTTTTGTGTCTTTCCCCCAAATTCAAAACCTTAAATCCCCAAATTGAGAGAGAGAAGGCATTGTTTTCTTCCTCAAAGAACAGCACCAACAACACCAGTAGTTTTCCAAAAAAGAAACCATGCACTCACCTCCACCCTCCCCTAGTAGTTTTCCCCCATTTTCAATCACCTTGTTGACCTTTCAAATCCCTAAATCTCAGCCCCACCACCGCCTTTTCCCAAGGAATATCGCCGGGCGCAGAGGAAGTGCGAGCTCGAAGAATCTCCAGAAGCACAAGCGATCTGGCCAATGGTAGCCGCGAAGATCTGGAACGTCATGGAGGTCGTCAGCGAAGCCAGCTATGACGACAGCGGCGGCCGTGGCCCCGCCATCCCCTCCTCCGCCCTCGCCGTCGACACCTCCCTCTCCCTCGGGATTTTTTGTTTGTTTTTTTGTTTTGTTTTTGTTTTGTCTTGCTATGGCAAAGCAACTACGATGGAGGTTGAGGGATGGCGGCCAAGCGACGGTGGATGAGGGACGGCGGCTAAGTGATGGTGGCTGAGGGATGGCGGCCGAGCGACGGTGGCTGAGCAACAATGAACAAAAAAACCCTAATTTCAATCCCCAAATAAAAAAAAAATCCCCAAATGAGTTGTGCGGCATCGTTTTTGTGAGGCCATCCATGTAGGACAGCAAAACGATGTCGTTTTCTTAAGGGAAACGGAAAACGACGTTGTTTAAAAGGCTTGTTGATTTTTTTTTTGTAAAATATAAAAGCCACGTAATCATTTTGGCCGGAATCTGTTGCTTGTGGCACCAAAGTGATCGTTTTTCCTCCGACTTGGCACTTAAGTGATCCGACGGAAACTTTTGGTACCAAAGTGAGCACCGTACACAAGTTATGGCACTGATAGTGTACTTCTCCCCGAATGCTCTTTGTTCTCACTTTTCGTCTCTCATCACTCTTCACCAATTAATCCAAGAAGGTAATGTTTTTCTTTTTCTTTTTTGTACATATTTGCATGTTCATTGAATGGGTGGAGGAATGAACTTCGACGGTGTCGTAGAGAAAAAACAAGAAGTTAAAGGTGTATTTATTTTGTGAAAAATAAATAATTTAAAAATTGTTTTCTTAAAAATGATCACTTGTATGAATTATAATAATAAATGAATAAAAAATATAGAACTAATTATCTCAAGCAATACAAATAATCATTTTTAGGAAAATATTATTCCGAAATATTTATTTTTTGTAAAACAAATGAAGCTTACGTTTAATCATTCAACTACTACGCTTCGTAGGGACCTTTGTAATCACCATTCGATGAGGATGAGAGCTTACGAAGCCCTTGCTCTTTACCCTTCTACTTTCTGTCTCTTTTCCTAGTAAAAGTCACTTTGCTTTTACAGAAACGAAGAGCAAAAGGAAATAAGTTTGATTGAATTTCTTGAGTCACTGAAAATTACAAAAATTTATGGTGTTTTTGGTTAGGATTTACGGTGAGGTGGCACTATCGAAGCAACCTAGGTGGATTCACATTTTATTCACATGAAGGAAAATAAAAAGAAGAAAAAAAATTTAGAAAATTTAAAAACATTGCAAAATTGATCCACATCAGCCTTGACCATGCACTATGCTACATAAGACGACCAACATTGATTGGACTGACATGTCTCGATTTTCGACCAAAATTAAAAGGATGAAGTACATTGAAAAATCGTTATAAGGTTGAGGATTAAATTTGCCATATTGAAAGTTTAGGATTAATTCGATTGCCATGCAATAGATTTATCCCTTTTGAACAATTTTATTGTCTAACAACAAGATTAGAATCCACTAATGCAATACTTGAAGCATTTAGAAGCATTTACAAATGAAATTGCCTCTCCAAGAGGAATTGTAGCTCACTCTGCAAGTACATTAAGTTCACCTACACTCAAGTACTCTGTAAAATAATTACATCAACACTCTCTTATAGAATTACGAGCAGAATCACGACGTATATTTATTCAAAGAATAAGCAAAGAAGTACAAAAAGCTTTGAGACAGTTTTGATCAACTTGACCAATCTTCAACAACCACTTTGATGCAATATAAAGCTCTCCAACCTTGATCAACACGTTGAAGTCATTATATAGGTCATGTAGCGCATTGCCGATGCTTTAGGGATCCAAGGTTTTGTTTGGCAGGAGCAGCCGGGGAAAATTTCCTCAACAAAATCTTTCACCGAAGGGACAAAGCTTTAGTTTTATTGTTTGAAATGGGTTCTGTGTCACTCCAAAAAAGGAAGCAACTGATCTACACTATAGGCAAAAGTAAAATGCAGGAAAAAAAGGAGAAAAGTAAAACTGCGATTGAATGTAAAAGTGCAATAAAAAAAAAGATAGCAATTGAAAGCGAATGATTGTCGATTTAGCAAAAGGTCATTTACATTGATACATCTTCGACTATTTATATTGGTAACCCATAGGTAATTGCCTTTTAGCGGTTACCATTTCGATTTTAAGATGTTTCGGAAACTTTCACTCCTTGTTGATAATTGTTGATACCTATTTTTAAATCCCCCCCAAAAAAAAAAAACACAAAAAAATAAACAAAAAAAATAAATTTATTAAAAAAAGTTTAGGGGTCAAGTTGGGCTGGATCTAGCTTTTGGCCTAGCCCGCCCCTCTTCCTTTCTTATTCCCCCTCGCGTGGGCCCGGGCCTAGCCCCATTTTCTTCCCTTTAGCTCGGCCTGCACCCAGCCAACGATAAACTGGTCTTCTCCGTCCTTGGCGTGCGCAACTTGTAGTAAAGGGAGAAAAGACAGCATGGAGGAGTAGGGGCAGAGGTTAGAGTAGGGAAGAGAAGAAAGGGAGACGACAGGAGTGGGGAGAGTAGGGGCAGAGGATAAAGGGCGATTGCAGAGAGAGAAGGAGAGGAAGGCACTACACAGAAGGAATGGGTGGGAGAAAAACATAAGGTAGCAGGAGAAATGGAGAGGGGGAGAGATTGAAAGGAGAGAGGAATAGAAGGAGAACAGGCCAAAGAAAGGAAGCCAAGGAGGAGGAGACCCTCTTGAGCTGCCGACCACCGACGGTGAGCCGCCGCCTACTACCATTTCTTCTGGAATCTAGGTAGGAATTTTATTGAACACCTTGCATGCACTCCCGAAACCGAGCCGGCCGAAGCTCACCCCGACCACTTCGAGCGAGGTTCGGCCCCCCTACCCTTCCCATTGTGTTTCCTGTTGCTCTGTTGTGCCTCACCGGCGGTTCGGACTTGCGCTTGGGTCTTAGCTAAGCACTAAAACCCCTGCTTCCCAGACCGCCTTCCACCTGCTCATTGAAGTGCCTGAGCGACCTCCGCTTTCCCAACTCCTTTGTTTTGAGCCCTTAGAACTGCTGCCAACCAATGCTAGAGCTCATCGCCTTGCCTAACCAGGACGGCACCCCACCATCGCTGGACATCAGGCATCCCTAGTCGAGACTGAGTGATCACGACCAGGGGGTCCAGGCCGAGTCGAGCCAAATTTGATCTGGCCTACTCAGCCTTCCTCGCCTGGGCATGTGGGCAACTTTTAGGGGGTTAGGCCCGTCGGTTGGGCTTGACCTTGAACTGAGTAAGGGCCTGACCATCTTTGGTCGGGCTTGGCGCTTATAGGCGGGTTGACTAGCCCGCCCCCAAGTGGGTTGGACCTGGGCGAGTTTGACTTGACCCGCTTGATCGGGTCAGACCGGGGTTGAGTTAGATCGGACTGGACCCGATTCGCCCCAAAAAATATTTATTTTTTAATTTTTATTTTTTAAATTTAAAAAATTTAAAAATTCTAAAATAATGCAGGGTTTGGTTGGAAATTTTCTTGTCTTGCCTTTTTAGTATAATTAGGCTTTTATTTGCTTGCACATTGATTATATCACCTGTTCAATTTGCATATTTAATTACGTTTGCGAATGATTAATTGCACGTGCTAGAGTTTACCACAATTAGGATTTTGGTTGCAAATTATTACTTTAATAATTGCATACCCACATGATCACTTCACATGTTAGTGGATGGGTATAAAATCAATCCAAACTGTTTGAGAAAAATATTTTCTTTTAAAATGAACAAGATTAGGTACCGAAATGACACTAATTGGTCAATTACTGTAATTAAGTCCCCGACATTAGATTCTCTAGTTACGTAGGAAGCGAGGTATACTCCCATGTCTCGCTTGGTGTCTAGCCGACCCCAATAGGTTAGTGGTGACTCCTTTTTGCAAAATTCTTAAAAATACCCCAATGTCATGTGAGGTATGGGCTTGGGAGAGCCTGCGCTTAATCATGGGCTTTAGGTCCATCCTTTAGGCAATACCCCTAAACCTATTCCTTCCCCACGAGGGGTAGGTTGCGACAGCTTGGTGACTCCACTGGGGACTTGGTTTAAACCTTAGAGGACTTACGCCTAAATCTATCTTGCAAAAATAATTTTTGTTTGGCAGCGAGGATACCGGGTATGTCCTTGATGTGAGTGTTAAATGTTTTTGCAATTGGGAGTTATAAGGGGAGGAGTGATTGTTAACCCCTTGTCTTGTAGGTGTGGAGTTGGGAATAAATGTTTATGTGTTGAACTTTTGAAGTGGTGTTTATTTATAGACTGTCATGCATATATTCCTTGCATTGCACTACACCATGACACACTACCCGTCGCCGGACTTGGGCCACATAGGATCACTTAGGATGGTGTTGAGGTGGATACCACTCTGACTACAACCATGTAGTACGAGGCACCCATCTCGACCCCGAAATTTCTTTCTTGATGTCAAAGGCCCATACCTTGGTCTACAACCACGAGACACAAGTCGGCCCTTTGATGAAGCCAGAGTCATGGGTAACATGACGTAGCTGCGATCTTGTTGGTCCAGTCCGGTGATCCTATGACTATATTTTGAGCCGTATAGAGTAGACATTGAACTACATCCCATGTGTATGTCTATGTAATTTGAAAAAAAAAGGAGAGAGAAAAGTCGTCCCCACTGTAAGTAGCATTCTTCTTCTATTCTTTTTTTTTTTATATTGAATTTTCATCTTGAAATTCGCGGAAATCAATTGAATGCCCTTGGCATTGTAGGCTTGTAATAAAAAATTGGCAAGCACTCTTGATAATGAACCTTGAATACAATTTTCAAGCCTATCTGATCTAGCCCCACCGAACGTATGACTTTGTCTAAATTTTTTAGTTATGGGCTCAAAATCACATTTAAAAAAAAAAAAAAAAAAAGAAAAACTTTCAAGTTGCGATTATATATTGGGGCACAAAAATTGAAATTGCATTTTTAATCAAATTCTTTGATTCTCACATTTTGGGACTGAAATGCAAATAACATTTTGTGTATAGATTTTTCAAAGCAAAAGTCACTTCATTTTTGTAGAAGTAAAATCATAAATCAATCTTTAAAAAATCAATGCCACTTTTGCATATAAAACTTTTAGAATAAGAGTGGACGTTCAATTGATGGCCATAGATCAAATATATATATATATATATATATTTTTAATGATGTCTTCTCTTATGATAAAATCTTGGCGAAATACTAAAACCCCGTATAAGGACTATGGGGGCATGTACCGTCATCTCGATTTTGTTGTAAGAAGCGATCTCATTGAGAGATTATTTTCTTATTCACATACTGACATTGTTGTCTTTTTTTTGTAGGTTATGCGTGATGCTCCTTGACATTCTCATATTTGACCACATAGAGAAGTAGGGTAGGATGAGGAGTTTATTTGAGATCGGCATCTACCCCTTCTAAAAGATAAAAGTGTAGGCTCATGGAACTCGAGGAGCAAGTATGTGTCGAGGCTTCATCGGTGCCAATCTTCCAATAGAGGCGGAACGAAGTTGAATTTCGTTATGGGAAGTTTCTTTATTTGGAGATGCCTTAGGTGCCAAAATAGCCCATCAATCTCGTTCACTTTGCATGATGAGACAAATGAAGGGAGTTGCTAAGCATCCAAAAGGCGAATTTGAAGGAAGAGTAAATTGTATCGATTCCAATTATCCATTTTTGATACCATTTCTGACATGACTTTCTTTTCATTGTCAATGAGAAATCAAGAGTACCAAGTCTTGTAATGTTTCAGCAAACGCGATGGAGTATTATCAAGTCTTGTTCATCTTAAACAAAAAAATATTCAAATGAAACAGAGGGGGCAATATTATCCCTTCCTCCATGAGAGATACCTTGAGATGTTGATCGCTCGACTTTGAAAAAGGATGTATTTCGTTCATAAACTTGATTCTCTTTAGCATAAAAAATGACATATCATTTTCTTTGGTATAGGACACACTCAAACAGAAGAAAGGTTTGTTAAATAAAGAGTAGGGGATCAACGCTTGATTTAGAGAAAAATCTCTCATTCCCCCACTAATGAAGTGTGCTGGAACAACATTGTCAAATTCATCAAGAGATGATGTATCGTTTCTCAATTGAACCTAATTAAGTATGGAGATAACCTGTTTCATTTCCTTTTCTCACAGGGTGATAAATGGGGAAAAATGTTGCACCTTGACCATGGAAGCAGTGCCTTCCATCAAGGAATCATGCTAAGACTTGATTGTCCATTTTGACATAAAGAGATGTGTATAGTTCCTAAATGATTCCCAATCCAAGGAAATAACATGTCCAATCTTTTCTTTGCAGGAAATAAATGGGCAAAGCATCTAAAGAAAAATATCCTCAAATGTGGAACCAAGGAGCAATCCCTCTCCTTTCAAAGCAAGATCTTTAAAAACACATTTAATGATTCATATTTAAATTTTTCAAGCTCTTTGTCAATTAAACGTCTCTTCGAAAAGAGCATTTGGAAAAGCAAGAATTGAATTTTGTAAATTGTTATATACAATAAAGAAGTGCTTTTCATGGATAAAATCAAGGTCACATTGCCATTTTTCAATCAATCCTAGCCACTTAAGGCAAATTTTATACTTGAAGAAAGAAAATACGTGAAGGGTAAATTGTGTGGCGATCCCCGACCTTAGGGCCTATCACTCTATTAATTGGTCCCTGTGCGAATTCACTGTAGAAACGGATACATCAACTCCCTTCCAACTCTTTAAATGATGATGTACACGATATAGACATATCAACCAGGCACTTTTATTTACATATATTTTTACAAGACAACGTTCGTCGGTACACAAAAGCCAAAGTATTCCATATTTGGCTATACCAAAAACTGGACTGACTCTTCTGCTAACTATTCACAACATCGTCCATCTTTGTGCGTTGATCTCCAAAAATTTATGCCGTCCTCACATCCTCCACTACTCTACCCTGCTCAAGCCCCATCGTCATCCTTCGGCGGCAGTGGTAGTGGCCCCATGGTGCGCCCGTTCAGTTGATCGTACAAGACCACAAACTCCATATGCACTAGACCCAAGGGGAGCCTGGTTTCTATAGTCAGAATCACTCGTATCCGGATGGAGATGAATCCTGGCAGGTGGGGGTCAGGGTGCTCCGTCTGCTCCCATCGCAGAGTGGTGGGGATACCATAAAATGTACTAGAGGACATAGGCAGCAACGACATCTTTATCACTCTGTAATACGTTAGCCCCACGAGGGGTGAGTACAACTACTTAGCAGTCAAAGTTCTACTAAACTATATTACGTATGTCTATCACCATCCAATTCTACTCAATCCAAAACAAATGAGATAATTGGAGTAAAAGATATGCATCAAATCAGGAGATTATCATAATAAAATAACATATCCAAAATCAATGAGAATTTAGAACTCATTTTATCTCAAATCACTACCACCATATTCCGGAGGACCAGTGTTTGCATCCCTCCAGGCGTATTGTACCCTACCTGGCATCACGAAGGCCTCCAGTTCCATATTTCAGTCACCGGGCCACCAGAGTGTGTTATGTCACACCTTCGGGCATCCCGCACCTACCTGGCATCACGAGGAACCTCCGGGGCTCACCATGTCAATGATGTTCCCGGGCATCCGATACGCGTTATGTCACACTCCCGGGCATCCTGACACTCTCGAGGAACCTCCGGGGCTCACCGGTCCCTAGGCATCCAGAGACATCGCCATCACGATCCTCCATGCAACCCGACTCCTGGGCATCGTCGTCATCATGAACTAATGGCATCCATAACTCAGGTACCATGGCGTAATAGTCTCACAATTTAAAGCCAATATATTTCAATATTGTCAATACCGGAAGCTGCTTTAATTTCTCATTCCAAATCATGATTTAACCCAATATACAGGGAAGTCGCAAAGGTATATCGGACGCGTGGCAGCAAAATTTTTCATAGAAACCTAAAGTTCGAATACTAGGGTGGATCAAGATTTAAACCATACGATACACCCCCTATATTTTTCCAAAATTCACAAGTATAAACTTGAAATGTTTTCATGTTCCAAAATTTAAGATATACAAGTGTAAATTTTAAATCAAAACCCGAGGCATTTCTTGAAATATTGTGATCGGCACATCAGCAAACCAGCAATCCCAGTACAAACCTCCGGATTTTAAAATATAGTTTACGAGTAAAACTTTAGGGCTTTGCAACATTAAAATCGACACATACCTAGGTGCCAAAATCAAATTTAACTATAAACGATATTTCATCCTCTCAATCACATAGCCCGAAGTCAGTTCCCAATTCTGAATTCACCATTAGACACAAGAATTCAAAATAGCGCTAATTTACGGACGCATTTCATCAGGCAATGACGGAGTTACATGATATAGGTTAGTAGATATCGACTTGCCTTCGATTTGGTGGTGTTGGCGGCAGGCGAACTGTGAGCTGTGGCTACAAGCACGGCTGACGACTGGACAACGCATGGTGAACTGAGACGGGGCTGGTGGCGAGCTACGGGACGGTGTGGAGGCCGGTGATACGGTGGTGTGGGTGTTCTGGTGCGGCTGGTGCCAGTGAATAACGGGGAGAGAAAACGGTGAGGAACTCTCTCTGTCCAAGCTTACGGAAGAGAGACGCAGAAGAAGATGAATTCCTGCTTATGCTTTGCGAGTTCCGCCTGGTTCCTTCCTTAATTGACTTTATTAGTCAACATTTGCAGGTGTCTCGAAGTCCTTTGGTCGCTGGCAGCAGGAGGAAGACATGGCTGGTGTGCGTGTCACGCCCGAAGCAAGCGGACGGCCACCTCTCCGCATGGCCAGCCGGGTTCTTTCCTTGAAGGTGACACGTCTCGGTCGACGCGGCAGCAGGTGGGAGCTCGACGGGCTGAGGGAGGGGAAGAAGTCGAGGCCGCATTCCTAGTTGGACGTTCCCTTGGTCGACTCTCAAAGAGGAACGTGCACACGGCTGAAGACATAATCGCTTGCATGGCTGTGCATGGGCAAACCTTCGGTCGCACGGAGAAGGAACACCTTGATGTGGTCGAAATTTCGGAAATCGAGTCTCCATGCACATGAAAAGCTCGCTTGATAGGGTACACATGTGACAGATGTTGGTCTCACGAGTGACGTTACGTTCAAAATCTCTAGATGAGATGCTAACGTGAGAACGTAACAATATGTGATGCCTCGGTATGGTGATGGTAATGACAAAACGGCAGCCGAAAGTGGCATCAACAACGCAGTCCGACGACAAATTTGTCAACCCATCACGGACCGTTACATATTCGAGGTCCGGTGAAATCCGGATATCATAAATTGTGTCGGTTCCAATTGCTCATTTTGATAGCGTTTCTAACATGATTCATTTTTCCTTTGATAGGAAAACATCAAACACTTAAAGGCAAATGCAAGTGAAGGATAATGTCGAGTTACCAAGTATCCTCGAGGGTGAATCGAAGAAATGTTAGCAGTCAAAGGATGAAAGCGAGTGAAAGGTAATAATGTATCATTTCCAACATTTCAATCCCTAAAGATTTTTGCACTAATATATTCTTTCACATTCTTTATAGGGTTACCAAGTCACCATGCCGTAGGTAAGTACCTTTCTTCTCAAAATTAAATGAAAAAAAATGGAGAATTTCCATTACAAAAAAAAAAAAAAAACCTTTGGCGCTTTCCTAGAGACAAGCACAAAAATGAATAATTGAGAAAAGAAAAAAACTTTCTACAAACTTTTTGAACATCCTTTTATCTCAAAATTGTTTTCTCATTTTGAGGGTTATTCATTTTGAATCAAATTTCCCTATGGAGATTGATCTACTTAGATGATCTCAGTAGAGTGAAAAGTGAAACGTTAACCATGCCAAAGAAGAAGTGCTTAGGATGAATTAACCATGCCAAAGAAGAAGTGCTTAGGATGAAGAAAGGTAGGTCATTTCCAAACACGTCCTTCAAACACTTTTGAGAGTTGAGTGAAAAATGACATTCTCTTAGGACGAATGATTTATTTGCATTTAGTGCAAAGATCGAAATGATAAAGGCATTTTCTACATCAATCCCGAGCATTGCACTAATCTTTTGCTACCCCTTTTGGGCCAAATAAAGATAATCGTTCAAAGTACCCCTGTTGAGAACGACCCTACATTGGGGAAGCATAGGAAGTTACGGTCGTGTTGTAAAGCGAAAGATTGAGAAAGATTATAGTACTTTTACTTGCATCAATCTTTTGGTGATAGCTTCAGAGGAATTCTCATTAGAGCTTGATTCATCCCAATGTGAAGAAGAACATTTTCTTCTCTATCCAAACACTGATACCCATTGCTTTAACCAATTTGGGCTTGATTGTTCATTTATGAATCCTGAGCGGTGATCATCTCCCTTCACTAGGGCAAGGTATAAGATTTGACCACATACAATTGACATTTATGAGAAAGTGTGAAAAACATCTTGAAAGTCATAAGAGCTCCAAAAGTTCAAAGAGCAAAAAGTTTGACAAAATTAGGGGGCATGAAAAAACAGTGTGCTTGGTAAAAGTAAGGCCAATGGCCGTCAAGAAAAAGAGCCAAGAGGCTGCATCTTATGTGAAAGAAAAATTATCAAAGTCCAAGTGCCTGCGTAAAAAAAAATTAAAAAATCATCGCAAGTGCAAAGGAAATTAGAGAAAGGATCAAAGCTCCCATGTAGAAATGATTAGCTAAGGGACTTTCGAGATGTGCTGTGTTTCAAAAGCCAAAAGATTTCGAAAGATCGAGTGACCTGGTCACGATGCCATGATGGTCACCGACTCTTAAAGACCCTCTTGAAAATTTTAAGCCTTTCAAGCCTTTCCCGAGCCAACATTATAACCCTCTTCCGAAGTCTCTTCTGATTGGGATGGTCTGAGTGAAAATAAGAATGCCACAAAGAAGTTACTGCTTGGAGGAGTGGAAGTAATTCTATCTTGTTTTATTTTCCAAGTTCTTGACTTGTAAACTCGATGAAGATAGCGAAAAATATTCCACCATGGCCTCAAAGCAATAATTCCTTTGTGTAAGCCCTAACCGAGCCTATATTGCGGTCCTTTCAAAAGACCTTTTTGATCAATCAGATTGTGCTCATCGCGAATGTTTTTGGAAGCCTTCGACATAGGTTATGTGAGATACCCTTAGCAACCAGTTATCTCTCACATGAATGGATGAGATTAAATAGCTATTTTATTGAAAGTATGCGAAACCCTTTCTGACTAAAAAGCTCTAGTTTGGCATGCTTAATGAGCATTTTTCATGAATGGAAATTGTTTTGATAAGAACTTGTTTCCTAGAGAATTTGATGATTACATCCCCGAGCAAGATGACAGTTTTGTGACACATAATGCTAATTGACATCGAATATTTTTTTAAAGCAGTCGGACTTAGCTTGATTAGCTTGTTCAATTAATGTTGCAATATTGCCAACGTTTCTTGATGACGTCCCTAATGACATTTGCTCAAGTTGAGTTTGACAGTACTCCTTAGTGAAGCCATATAGATTTCAAGGGGTTAGCAGGTGCTTCCTTAAAAACCAAAGGTTCATGGTCAGCCTTAAACCATGCCGTCTCATAAGGTTGGTGGATCTATTCTTAAACCATGCTTTTAAAAGATTTATGGTCAACCTTAAACCATGTCATCTCCAAAGGTTCATGGTCAACCTTAAACCATGCATTTTCAACTAGGTCAAAACTCGTTGTTACACGATGAGACATCATTTCTTTCCTTTTTCCTTTGACATGACATGCTTCGGTAACTTGGAGTCTTTCCTTTTTCTTATGACACGACGTGCTTCGTAGCTTGAGGTCTTTCCTTTTCCTTTGACACAACGTGCTTCAGTAGCCCAGGGTCTTTCCTTTTCCTTCGACATGGCGTGCTTCTATAGCCTAGGGTCTTTCCTTTTTCCTTATGGCACGGCGTGCTTTTGTAACTCGGGGTCTTTCCTTTTTTCTTATGACATGACGTGCTTACGTAACCCGAGGTCTTTCCTTTTCCTTCGATATGGCGTGCTTCTGTAGCCCAGGGTCTTTCATTTTTTCTTATGACACGGCGTGCTTCGTAGCCCGGGGTCTTTCCTTTTTCTTTTTTTTTTTTATGACACGGCGTGCTTTTGTAGCCCATGGTCTTTCCTTTTTTCTTATGACATGGTGTGCTTCTATAGCCCGGGGTCTTTCCTTTTTCCTTCGACACGATGTGCTTCTGTAACTTGAGGTCTTTCCTTTTTTCTTATGACACGACGTGCTTTTGTAGCCCGGGGTCTTTCCTTTTTCCTTTGACACGGCGTGCTTCAGTAGCCTAGGGTCTTTCCTTTTCCTTTGACATGGCGTGCTTTTGTAGCCCAATGTCTTTCCTTTTTCCTTATGGCACGGCGTGCTTCTATAACTCGGGGTCTTTTCTTTTTTCTTATGACACGACATGCTTACGCAGCCCGAGGTCTTTCCTTTTTCCTTCGACACGGCGTGCTTCTGTAGCCCGAGGTCTTTCAATTTTTCTTATGACATGGCGTGCTTCTGTAGCCCGGGGTCTTTCCTTTTTATTTATTTATTTATGACATGGCATGCTTTTGTAGCCCGGGGTCTTTCCTTTTTTCTTATGACATGGTGTGCTTCTATAGCCCGGGGTCTTTCCTTTTTCCTTCGACACGATGTGCTTCTGTAACTCGGGGTCTTTCCTTTTATCTTATGACATGGTGTGCTTCTGTAGCCCGAGATCTTTCCTTTTTCCTTTGATAAAGTGTGTTTCTGTAGCTTGGGGTCTTTCATTTTCCTTTGACACAGTGTGCTTCTGTAACCCGGGGTCTTTTCTTTTTTCTTATGACATAGCGTGCTTCGTAACTCGGAGTTTTTCCTTTTTTTATTGACATGGCATGCTTCTATAACTTGGGGTCTTTTTTTTTTCTTATGACACGGCATGCTTATGTAGCCTGGGGTCTCTCTTTCTTCCTATAACACGGTGTGCTTCAATAGCCCAGGGTCTCTCTTTCTTCTTATGACATGGCATGCTTCTGTAACCCAGGGTCTCTTCTCTCTTTATTTTTATGACATGACGTGCTTCTGTATCTCAGAGTCTCTCTTTCTAATGACATGGCGTGCTTCTATAGCCTAGGGTCTTTCTTCCTCTTATTGACAAGACATGCTTCCATAGCTTTGAGTTATTTCCGTCGACTTGGCATGTGCCTATGTACTCGAGATCTCTCTCCCACTAAAATAATTTAGGTGTTTATTTGTCTTTGAATGCAACCTCTTCAAGGCTACATTCAAAGAGAGACAGCTGTTGACACTTATTTTTAAACCAAAAACAATACAATAAAAAAAAGATTAATTTAAAAAAATCATTAATTAAAAAAAAGTTTAAGGGTTGGGTTGAGTCGGATCTGGCTTTGGCTCGGCTCGCCCCTCTTCCTTTCTCTTCCCCCACGTGGGCTTGGGCCTGGTCCCATTTTCTTCCCTTCAACCCAGTCCGCGCCCTAGCTACTTCCCACCTTAAGCCCGGCCAACGATGAATTGATTTTCTCCGTCCCTGGCGCATGCAACCTGCAGCAAAGGGAGAAAAGACAGCATAGAGGAGTAGGGGCAAAGGTCAAAGTAGGGAAGAGCAAAAGAAAGGGAGAAGACAGAAGCGAGGAGAGCGGGGTAGAGGA